>WTXV02190382.1:0-99843 GCA_009823435.2 Nymphicus hollandicus
ATAATTTATTCTGTTTTAAGTAGGTTGAATACTTAACAGATTTTCTTACTTGTTGCCTATGAAATAACTGAAAATAACCATGGAAATGCTTGCTGTTCTATCATTATCCCATCCCTAGTTTATGTCTATTAGCAATTCATAACAGCACAGGTGACTTTAAGATGAGCTGCAAATTTTATCCTCTATGCTCTAAGTTGCTTAAACTGATTGTAGTCCAAGTTACACACTGCTGAAGGTTGCCCAGTTAAGTTTTGTTAACCTGAAAATAGTCTGCCATTTTGAATTGAGCATCAACTGGAGAAGAGTGTGTTTCTTGCCTGGGGCTCAAATGCCTCTTTCCATTAGTGTTCACACCTCAGCCATCATGTGCCTCTAGTAATCACTGAACCTCACCTATCCTCACAAAGGATAGTCTGTAAGATGGCAAGTTAGTGACTGCAAAGAGTGTATTGATCCCTTCACAAAAGGAGGCTAAGAATTATCAAATAAAAGAAGTGATATACAAAGGAAATCCTTACAGTTAGCAATGAAATTTACCTAAATTTGTTGTAATGATGAATAAACAATTGTTTTATCTTAAAAAAAAAAAAAAAAAAAAAGGACAAATATTTGCCATATTTACAGATCTCTCAGGCTCAACAATCTGGAAAAGTGTGTGTATCCCCTCCCCTCAATATATCTATATTTATATGTGTGTATAACATATGAAGTGAGAAACATAAGATCTAAATTTAGTGGTTTGGATATGGAGATCATTTGGATTGTACTCACAGCAAGCAAGGCATTCAACTTGCCCTTCTCCAGCTCAGCATTCTCACTTGCGAAATTGAGATGCTGCCTACATGCAGACTATGAGGTTCAATCTGCTTATATTTTGTAAAACGTGCAATATTCTTCACGAGGAAAAAGCTAAAAGTATTACTATGGAAAAGAATTTCTCTGCACATTTGCAAGGAACAGCAAGAATCCAAAAGAAGCCTGTTCCTCCAGACTTGCATGGCTGCTGGCTTTGGGCACAATCACACCTTTAAGGATAACTTTAAAGTCAGAAAAAGCCTTTGAGAGAGTCTAAATTTAAACTCAGTGTAAGTGTTAGGAGTACAAATAATATGTTTTACAAGATGAAGGGCTGGGCTGACCTTGAACGTGAAAGCAAAGCCCGCACTATTAGCACAGGAAAATGTTAGATTGCAAGACTTCACTTGAGAAGCAGAACTAATTAGAGAAGATTAACAGAAATGAGGCATGTAATAGCTGGAATAGGGCATGACTGCAATATGAAAGGCTGAATCACTGGACCCCTCGTTGAGGTCAAGATCTTAAAAACACTAGAATTTTTTAAGGCAAGTAACAATTTTTGCACATGTTCCTATGGCAGCTGAACATGCATTATAACATTCAAGCTCTGTTCTGCACAAGGGAGTTTCTTCTGTGTTAAGACTGTTTTCAGCCTTGATGTCAGGATACATTTCTGAGCATGGGGTTTTATTCAGGACCATGTTCACATTTCTGAAGAAATAGTCACAAAGTGCGCACAAGAGTGGTAACACTGGAGATTTTAGATTCATTTTATGAAGCTAGTAAACAAATATTCTTTTTCCCTTTTTAAAAATGCAATCTCACATATACTTTGCAGTCTTTTTCCTCATACTTTCCACTTACCTTTTTTTCCTGTCACTAGCCATCTTCCCACAAACTCTAAGGATCTTTTTATTACTGAATGGCAATAAATGTTCCAGAATTGGTAGGACAGTATTTCTGATAGTCTCCCTGAAATGACTGCTTTCCTGGCACTGTGGTAATGGGCTCTGCTAAAATGAAAATGGTTCACCTGGAATGGACAGGGTTGGAAGGGACTTCTGAAGATCTAGTCCAACCCACTTGCTCATAATTTCATCAGCTAGAGCAGAAAGCTCAGCAGCTATCAACTATGATATGTCTATTCCTCAGAACTTTCCTTAATGATTTTGCAAAAATTCCTTCTTTTCAGGAAGCCAGGTTTACTATAAGCATGTGTAACCACATGCTTGTTGTTAGTGGAAGTGTTGGTGCTCATCAGTGGTTTCAGAAAAGAAGCAGTCACCCATGAAGACCCAGAATTCTTCAGGCTGATTCAGAGTCCTGGCATAAAGATATGCAGGTTTAAAAGAAGACAGGAAAATCAGTCTCAGCTCCCTAGATGTTTGCAGATATTCTAATAAAAGTAGGGAAAGCATTCCTCTCTCTATAGAAAAGCTGACATCCAACGTCTGAAACTGAGACACAATTAAATAGTGTTGGCAAGTCACTGTGTGGGTTTCCTCTAAAACAACATGTTTCTGTGTTAGCCCGAAGAAGAAATAGTGCAGCTCAGGATGCAAACTGATTTCTGATTGCTGTTTATTTGTTGTACAAAAATCCCTGCAAAGTGTAATAACAATCTTCATTTTATTTTAGTAGTAATGAAGAATGCAGTTCTCTCAAAGTTTGAGCTGGGATATAATGAGCAGAAGTCATTGCCAGCCAATCAAATTCTTTAATTAAGATTAAAGAATGTAGTCCTACTTCTGATGCATCTTAAGTATCTCTAAAGTCGTTATTTTCTATCTACTTGAAAAGAAGTGGATTACAGCCAAAATCTTCCTGGTTAGATAAATTAAAACCATGTTGGTCTTGACTGGACGTAGTACAGCAGCATCTTCACTGAAACAAGCAGACTTGCAAAGTTAAACCAGAATAAATAAAACTGAAATCAACTCTGCTGAATGCTGTTCATGGAATATGAGGAATACCTACAATATATGTATACCTTACTGCAGCGAAATGACTGTCAGCTTGGAGATGATGGTTGGGGATATAGCAGGTCCACTGCAAGCTACTTTCCTCAGTCACTGGGCAGTGGGAATGCTTACAGAGATCTATTGGAACAGAAAGTGCCCATATGAATCTAGAACTGGTGGGCACTTCTGTAAACAAAATGAAGTGTCTGAAGGAGTGTTGGGCTATAGCAGAAGTGATGTAGTAAAAATAGATCTGGTTTAGTTCTGCTGTGTGTGCAAAACTGAATCTCTTCTTCCTTACTTCTTTCCATCACTTGTCAGATCATTAGGTCAGTCTGTTTGCTGGAAAGATTTTACCTGGATTCTTCAATAGCATTCAGTGCCAGTCCTTCCTCCTGTTTAATCCCATGAAGGTTTTGCACAAAACACCTCTCAATCTTGTCACTTTGCTGCTATGGGCAGTGGTGGAATTTTGAAGTTGTCTACTTGTTTTTCAGGAAATCCGTTGTTCTTTGGAAACAGCCTTTGGAATGTGCAAATGGCAACTGATTTTAGTCACTTTGCTCCTGCACTTTTCCATGAGCTCCAAAATGAGTGGATGTTAGATGGAATTGAATCAGACATTTAAGACATACTCAAGAGTACAGAACAGATAGTTCCTGCTATATCAAGCAGAGGGCATTTTTACATGGATTGAGGCTTGCAAAATGTTCAGTACCATTAGTAGTGAATAAAGAATTACAAATGTCAGCTGTGCTTAATGGGAGGTAAGTCTGAATTGGTGGGTCTTACAAAATGTTGGCCAGATACTTGTTTTTTGCAGTTGCATTGGGGAGCCACTTATTTGCATTCTGCTGTCATGATGTGTACTGCTCCAAATACATACACATATAGTGATCAAAGAGGCTTGGATTATCGTTCTCACAAACAGATTTTCATGTTTCCTTACATTTTTAAGTTAGGAATCAGTGGAGCTTTACTTTCAACATTCTTTTAACTTCTGCTTTTTAGATTGAACAGGAACAGGAAGAGCCTAAAAGGGCTTTACACATTTTCGTCATATTCAATAGCTGTGATGTAATCTCTGATATATCAGTGTCAATCTCTGGCTTCTTCTCTCACTGTCATTGTGTATTTCTTTTGTTATGCAGCTTCTGTTTGCTTATCTTACAAGGCTGGTGCCTGCTCTCTCTGTACATTACCCATGAGGCTATCAAAGAAAGGTAAGGGACTGCTGGAGAAAAGCGGGTACACTTATGACTTCTTTACACTATGTCAGAACTTAGCAGGTTTTGTCCTTTTTATAGTTCTTGGACTATTTATAGTTCAGCAGACTCAAAAATGAACTACATATCACATGGCTGTATCTTGGCCATTGCCACTGAATTGCATCTTATGTAGCCCATAATTAACATTTCCAGAACTGTGTATGTAATTTTTGGCTCCAGTTTACACTTCCACCCCACCAAAATAGGACCACCAGCAGAATACTGTGGTATATTTAGCACTGCCTGCTTGCATTTAAGGGAGAAACCCTGGAAAGATGCCTGTATAAATAACAAGGTATAGGTAGGCAGATGCAGACACAACTCATTTTGCATGCTTTGAGCCAGCTCTAATACAGGTGCATTTAGTTGTGCTAGCACACAGCTGATCTGACATGCTCTGTCTCTCAGCACGATCTTGGATTCAGCACAGTGCTAGCAAAACTACACCATTTCTGCAACAGAGGTGGCCGATGTTCAAGCAGCAGCAAGGTTCTGACATAGTCTCATGGACTCTTTTTCCAGCTCTTAGGAGGCTGGTGAGTTATACTGCAGGCTTTTGCTGATAACAGAGCCTGATTTCTTCTTCGGCTGTCTGGATACTTGGCTATGTCCAGATTTGCGGATGGTTAACCTTAGCTGGAGCAGTACCACGGCTGCTTTTTAAGTACCTACAAATTGCCACAAAGCTTAGCAAAACACATTTGAAGCTCCTGCTGTTGTACAGATGTATTTCAAGGCTAGATTATTACTGTGAGGGTTTTGGATGCCCTGTTGCGAGTAATCCGTCAGTGCAGGCTACTTAAATTGCAGTTGTTTGGGTCCTTGCAGACTGACAACTGTCTATCTTTCTGAGTTCTTGCTTTGGCTTCCTGTCAAATTACATTGTTTTCAAAGTCCTCTAACTCACATGCAAAGAAAGGAAGAAATGTGTCACAGTCAAATTCAGAGCTAGGACCCTCCTTGTGGAACAAAGAACTAATGAAGTGCTTTGTACATCCCTGTTAGAAACCCCAACAAGGGAGAATAGGAACTATCAAGGGAAGAGTGTGACCAATGTGTGCTGCCTTTCATCTACTCCTATAGCTCCCCTGGCAGTCTGAATGTGAATTAGAGCAGCTCTGGGCTTAACTACTTTAGAGGGCAGTCAGCCTTTGGTAGTCCCAAAATACAGGGACATAGTGGTACCTCTCAGAAACTGCTAGGAAAGGAGATGTCTGGCCATTGTGTCTGTGGCTGAATACTTAAGTTGGGGTATGCAGGTTAGTTTGTTTACCCACAGTCTTGATCTCAACCACTGTGACTGAGGGCACTTTGAAGGAATGCATCCTGTTTGCAGACTCCCTGACTAATGCAATTAAAGATGCTTTGTCTGTCTCATTACTCAAGGAAAGGTTAAGGCAGCAGGATTGCTGTATGCTCAGCCTTGGGCAGGCAAGCAAGAGCAGTAAAAAGAAGCAAGGAGTTTCTCCCTCAGAGCATCTACCCAGGCCACAATTATTGAAGCACAGCACTCCCCAGTGCAGAAGGATGCACCAGGCAAGTGCCCTGATGCTTAGTGGCTGGAGCAGGGATGCTGTATGTAACGGGTTAGCAGCCCATGTCCCTTTTCACCCTCAGAAATATTTAGCCCTAGAAATACTTTTATTTCTGTCCCTGCTGATAAGATTTCAGGCAGGCAGAAGCTGCCCTACCCCTCGAGTTGCAGCAGCCACTGCAGCCTTGCTTTGTTGATGCCTGGAGAGGAACATGTTTTGCTCAGCCTGAAGGAGTTCTTTAGAGCTCCAGTGGCAGCTGCGTGGTGCGTGTCACCGCGAGTCAGGCTGCCCATGGAGAAGCATTGTCAATTGGAGTATTTGTCAAAAGATAGAAGCAATTTTCTGCTGACCCATTTTATGGGTGAATAAAATATAATCAATATAAAGTAAACATGAGAATCTCATTGGAAAAAGGTTCATCTGGGCTGGGGTATTTTTGCTATTTGCTGGTGTGAGAGGAGTTTTTATATGTTATAGCACGAATGGCTGAGGAAACAGAAAAGTACCGTGAGAACTGATGAAACGTGCCCGTCTCTAAAACCAACAATCTGTAATATACATCTAGAAAATAATATGCATCATTTATCTACTTGCTGCCTAGTGTCTGTGACTCTAGATGAGTCGATTAGGTTGAAAGGCTTCCCTTAGAAAAGGTAAATATCAGTACCTTTTGTAATTTTTGGGCCACCACAAAGAGCAAAGGGAATAATCAAGGCTGCCTAGAAACTGAGGCAGTGTTTAAATGATTCTCCTAATACTGAGATGTGAATTATCTACAAAAAAATAGAAAAAAAACCCTAAAGAAAGAAAAAAGTAGAAGTATCCTTGAGAGTTCTTTGGTTGCAAAACCCTGTAGGCAGGATGAAAGGGACTTAGATTACTATTTCTCTGACTTATTTATTAGGTGGAATGTACTGAATATCAGGAGGGAGAGGAAAATGGACTAATGCGTATCCTTTTATTGCTTGGCAGTTGGCAGGTTATATGAGTATAGTTTTTAAACCTTGTTTTATAATTGACTTTTTTAATTGTCATAAAAGTAAAATTTTAAACTTCTCTTAGATGAAGCATTAGAGTGAAGATGCCTAGAACAATGTTAATTTGCTGTAGCTTGTCCAGAAAGGCCATTTAAAAGAGTTTCCCAGGAATTATCTGATGTTTGTTTTGGTGCAGTAGGTTCCAGTCGTGCATCGATTTTTTTATATGCAGTGAGAAGCTGACTATAAGATTTAGGTTCAGCAGGCAATCTGTGTTTTCCATTCCTTTTCCATTTTTTTGACCATGAAAATCATACTATTAGCAATCCATTCATTAATTATATTTTCTTGCATTATACTCCCAACATATCAAATACACTCAAAATGAGAGGTAAGAGGTGATTTGACTCCAGAATCTGGAAATTTAACTACATGCTCTCTAGTATGGGGGTACTATCTATCCCCATCATAACTAGGGCCTCCAATAGCCAAAGCACTTATTTAAAGCCAAGGGTGCAAAAAATTAAACCTAGGTACTTGATGTCTCAAAGAATGAGAGTAAGCTGTTTTCTCACTGAAATATAGGCAAGAATTTTGTAGTTAATGCCACAAACAGGTCTGGGTTCAGGGCTGCCTTTGTTTTGAACATCAGATAATCCCCAGTTGTGGTGCAGGAAGGAAGGGAGACATCTGGTTGTCCAGCCCAGGAGCTGTGCCTGAGCTGCCCTGCAGCCTCAGTGCCACCACAGCCCTTGGGGCAAGTAGAGACCTGTGCTTCTCTGGGGCACCATCACCTTAGATCTTCACAGATCACCCCCAAGGTGGTGCTAACTGCCCTCCGTCTGTGTAACACCAGCTGTGAAACAGCAGTCTAGACAATCTCTGGCAGATATTTATGTAACCCACTCAATAAAAAGTTCTGATACAGTGATTTAATTATCCTTCAATTGAGAAAGTTCACTCAGTTCTTCCCTGCTGCAGGTGGAATCTGTTATTTTGCAGAGCCTGCCCCCTAACAAAGGTCACGGGGAGCAGGCGATCTCATTGTCTTCCTTGATTGCCATTCTTTTTTGTGTAGGTAAGACTGTAATCATTTCCTCCCTCAGGCTTCTCTTCCCGTGACCCTTTCTCACAGGGCACGTCTTTCTAAATGTCTTCCTGTTTTTGCTATCCCCTTCCAGCATTTTCCTAATTGCCTCTCTTGCTCGCAGCCGCACTCAAAACTGAATATAGCTAGTACTGAATAGTGGATTGATTACTCTCCTGTGTCTTACGTGTCATTTTCCTGTCAACACATAAAACCTGAAATCTTTACCTTTCCATATAGCTTTTCAGTAGGGAACTACTCAATTTGGCTATCATCAAGATTAAAGCATTCTCTAAACAGCGCTATTTTTCTCCTGAGTTTCTTCCTGTGGGGAGGAAAAGATATAGGGAGTTGCACAGGGACAGGACTCCTCAGCTGTCTTAGGTTCATCAAAAGTAACACAGGGGGGAAAAAGTAAACCCAAACCAGCTCTGTGGATAGATAAATGGATATAGGTGTAAATTTTGGGTAGAGATACCTTTCTAAGTTTTATATATATTAAAACATTGGGTTTATATTCTCTGCTTGTATGACATACTTTAGCATTCCAGCACCTGTTTCTCGAGTATATGATCACTGATGTTGCACAATGTATGGGTGTTTCAAGATCCGTACAAGGTCTGTGGTGGTGGTTGAGCATGAGTGATAAAACATTCTTTTGCCCAACTTCCTTTCTTTCCCATTAGATTCTTTCCTAATAGGTCATTAGTCACAAATTAACACCCGCTTATAGAGACTGATTGCTGTTCTTGCTACAGAATTCCCTTTCTGTTCCTTGACTGTGAATACATCATTCAGTTTTAGCCTGTATTGCCAAAATCAATGTCATTTGAGAGCTAAATTTTCAAAGATGCCGATTCTTGCATTGTAATTTCTGGATGACTAATACAGGGTGTGGGCAAATGTTTAACCTCCGTTGGTTGTCAGCATCAACAGTTCCCATTTTACAAAGCACACAGCAGGGAGGTTGTCTGTAACCTGGCAGTCTTGCTCTGCTATTAGGTGTAGCACCTTAAGGGTGCCTTGTAAGCATCTGAATTGAAAGGCTCAAATACAGGTTGGGGTGTTCTTAGTGTCACTTTTATGCAAATGGCTCCATCTTGCAGAAGTTACTTCCTTGTTTAAAAATTATAGGACTACTACTTTACATTCCTAGGATTTCATTTGATTCCAGAGAATAAAATTTCATAATAAAATATATAAATGAAAAGGAAAAAAAAAAACCCCAAACCAAGCCCCCTTACAATTGGGTCAAGAAGCTGTTGCTTTAAACTCACTTAAGATGATGGCAGACATCTGAAAGATATTTCATTTTTTATATGATATAGATGCAGTGTGTGACAGCTAGGACAGAGGGAAAGCTGCAGGGCCTGGTGCCTGTGCTCAGCCATTGCTGATTGCAGCTCTGACAGGCACTGAGCTCCACAACAGGCTAATGAGGATTTGCTGAAGTATCCAATCCGCTATGAACTCATCAAATGCACATCCCAACAATACTTCTCTGGGAAGCTACTGGCATCATCTGAGCGTGCATGAGAGATGAGCAGTAGGAGCAAAACCACAAATGTCTTTATAAGTAGAGCTTCATTCCTAACACAGTAATTAAGCAGTAATTAGAAGCTGAGTAATGGGAATACTTGCAGGAAATTAGAAGTTCTTGTCCATGGGGAAAAATTGTGTAATGCCAACATCTCGGAGGGGTTTTCCTTGAAGGGGAAATAGGGTGAAACTAAAGCTCAGATATTATGTTCACATTAACAGCAATTCCAAATTAAATTACATTCTTAATTTATGAACATTTGGGGGAAGTAAGTAGCAAATGATTTTTTTTTTCTCTTCTGAAAGCTCGTGAAGCCATTAAAATGGAGAAAAATAGTTTTAAACATAAAATATGTTTTTACTGATTTTTTTTTTTTTTTGCCAAAGCAAAAAGACAACAATTCTTCATTAGTGAGAAATAATAAATTGTAAATTTTGTTTTAAAAAAATAAAAATATGAGGTTTTGGATGTTGGATTAAGATAAAAGATTCTGAGCTTGTACTTAATCCTAGACAGAATTACTTCCAAATTTGATGCCTAAATATACCTGTATTTACCATAATTTCTCTTCCTCTGTTTCTTAGGCAACCCTCTGCCCAGAGTTATATGCTTGCAATTCCTGTTAGACAATAATATGGCAGCAATTAGTTGTCAATGTGGTTCTGGATTTGGGACACGCTTCGTGTCAACTAGTGTATGTAATTATTCATGTTCCCCCCTCATACAGAGCTGGATGCTCTCCAGATTAATTTTCTCTGAGTGGCTGATTTGGTATAATTTGTGGAAAAAAAAATTATGTTCACAAAACTCTGTATAAAACCAACTTGCACTGCGGGCTTGCATACAATGCTCATAACCATGGGCACAAGGCATAAGTGAATCTGCAGATCTGTACCATTATCTTCACACCAAGGGAATGGGGAATCCTCCTTCACATATTCATATCACTGCAATTTTAGACAAAGCCTCAAACTCTGTTTATAGAGAGTCCGTAGGCAAAAGTAATGGGTTCTGTGTAGTCTGACAGGTTCATGTTTTGTGTTTTGGAGGTTTAAATAAAACCCAAACAACATAAAATGCAGGGAATTATATACCGAAGAGTTTCTCCAAGCCATAGGTGCCCAAGTTTATATATAGTAGTATATGCGGGTTTTCATAAAGTAATGACTGGCAAAGGAAAGATAATTAGTGTATATTGCCTGATTAAATTTTGCCCCCAAAAATAAAAACTACTGGTGTCAGCAAAACAATTTCCAACAGAAAAAGAGGCACAGGATAATTAAGGAAAGGAGTTAGAGTTTTCTTCTAATTGATTCATAGCTCCACTGTTAAGCCAGTATGGGAAGGAAACAGGCTGTAATATGTCTTTTGCAAGTCCTGGGAGACATGCAACACATGAATTTGGGGCTAGATTCCAATGATTTGCCCACACCTTTCCACAGGCTTGCTGCATTGAAGCGTACTTGTGATGGTCTCTGTGGTGATGTCAAGAAGACAGAATGTGAATTAGGATAAGCATTGTCTGCCAGCAGAGAAATCCTGCCCCTGGGTACAGTCTCCACACCTCCACCAGCAGCATCCCTTCACCTCAGGGATATGACAGCAGCGAATATCGCAGCAACCTGATGGATGCTCTTGCCCCAGTGTACAAACAAGGAGGCATCAAGGGCTCTCCAACAGGCTCCTTGTTTCTATGCCAAGAGAGGGCTAAGGCTACAATCTTCTCAGAAATGTAACTGCAGGATGAAATTACACCTGTACTTTTTTTTTGTCAAGTACATGTCTTTCTGAGCACCCACAGAGTGATGCAGCTTCTAAATACTAATTATTTTCCAAGTTGTTAGAAAAAAAAATATTATAAAGAAGAACTTAAGCAGGACCTAAGATTAGAATCCTCTGGGGGAAGACAAATCCAGTAAACTGATTTTCAAAATGTAATGGCTCATTTAACTTTTATAGATGTCAGCAATTACCTCTGTTCTGTTTTATCCTCAGCTTTTCTATCTTGGTCTTTCTCAGCTTTAATTTTTAAGTAAGGAAGTAATTGCAGTCAGTTCTGCTTCTATTTCTGTTTTATCTCTTCACAGTTATGTTTTCGTTAAAAGAAATTTTTAGCAGTTTCAAATGATGTAAGAACTTTCTTGAGAGCAAATATCTATCAAGATCATTAAATACCCTGCATGGGTAGATACAGATATGCTTTTGAGCCTGATTCTGGCTCCTGCTGTAGCTGCTCCATCCTGGTGTATCAGTATGTATCACGTCAGATTGCAACAGCTACAAATCTACCTGAGAAGCAGAGTCCTCCAAGACAAAAGAGCCTCTTGCTTGTAATTGGCCATATGGCCCATAACCCAGAGAAAACACATGACATCTGAAATGTCATCCCAGCCAACTATGCCAAGGAAAAAGCACAAAATGACATACATTTACTTTCTTTCCCTCCTTTGGCATACTGCATTGAGCAGAGCTCACCCAAGGTCAAAGCCAAAACTTGTGTTTATCCTTTTTTTTTTTCTTAAAAAAAAGCCAAACAAACAAAACTCTGATTCTTGGGGAGCTTTTTTTTCTTTTACTCCTTTCTGCAATGCTGTCTTCATGTGTGACGTTTTTAATGCGACATTTTTAATTTTATAAGCAGTTAACTTTTATGCCTTTTCCCAAAGCTTATCTATTTTGTTATAATTTGCCTGCCACCTGTACAAATGAAGTTTTCCTAACTAACTCCATTCCTCTTACTTTCTTTTAATTAGGTAGCAGACTCTGTCTCTGACACTTTCTGGTTCTTCATCCTGCAGCATACAGACTTTAAAACCTGCTTTCTGAAAGTGGAAGATCCAGTCTCTCTTTTCTCAGGATGTGTTCTGTTGTGAGTTGATTTAGAAAGAACACTTTGGCTTCCCTGATTCACATCAGTACATCCCCAAGGAAGAAAACTGCTAGTATAAAATGATGCTTCTATGACATTTTGTATATTTTCCTATAATTTGAAGTATGTTTTGGGGGGTTTGGTTGAGGGGGTTTTTAGGGTTTTTGTGGGGGTTTTGGGTTTGGATTTGTTGGTTTTTTTAGTGCTAGTTGATCCAACTGCATCTGTTTGCTTTTTAGTGTTTAATTTATGTTGGGTTGTAAACTGTCCAAGTAACAATTTGAGTGATGCAGCAACAGAAGGTGACCCAGATTACACAACACTGTACGCTAATGCCGTCTTCTTGTTTAATGGCAGCTGCTCAAAGCTTTGTCTTACTGCAATTCACATTCAGCAGACACAAATCAAACAGCCTCCTCAGACAGACACACATCCTGCCTGTCTTCATTTTAAACATGTTCAAGAGCTACTGCTTTTCATACACATACATCAGCCTCACCAGCTGAGGCCATTTAGCTCCTTGGCTTGTATTTAGTCTTAACCATCTGACACAATTATCAAGGAAACCCATTGTGACTTCCCATATTTTGCATACTTATGTTTATGTGGAAGTCTGCCGAGAGTATTTTCTCTATAAAAATAGTTGGACTTTTATACTCCCCTGTAATGGAGACACTTAGAACATCAAACGTATCACAGTTGTTTAATAACTGATTTCTCTAGAGGTTGGAATTTAAAAAGAATATATAATAAAGCAATGAGTTCTACTAAAATACATAACACGATCATCATGAGCAAAGGATAAATTAGACTAAAGTTTAATCAGATAGGCTTATGCAAAAGCAAAGTGCAGCCTTTAAAGTACAGCTACAATTTTAACAGAACATTTTATTGTTGTATTTTAAATATGTGAAGCAAGGTATTAAAAATACCTTCATTCCTCATTTAAAAAAAAAAAAAAAGAAAGTTTAAACATGAAGATCAGGAGAGCTATCATGCAACGAATTCACACAACTTTGCTTCATGGACCAAATCTTTTTGGCATGTCTATCAAATTTTTAAAGCCTTCTGACAACACAAGCTTCCTGCTAGAAGTGCATGTCTAGCCGTCTACCCAGAGGACATGTCAGAACAATAAGAAGAAATGCAAATCTTACTTTTTAGATGGATGAGCAGCAAAAAACTGAGGTAGAAGATGAGTAGAGAGTTAATTCTTGAATGAGCCATATTCATCCTGAAAGGACATTCTCCCCCCGAGTTGTCTGTTGTCCAAAGGGCTGGTGCTGATCCTCACTGCTTTCTCATTTCTGAAACTAAGGTAATACCCAAGGCACCCAGTCCCCTACGAGCCATCTTTGCCCATGCCCCTCATCAGCCCGTTCGATGCAAATCTACAGACTTTGATTCAAAAGGCAGTTGTGCTTGTTAAGGTTTTACTTCAGCAGGTTTGAGTGATTTTTCAAACCTGGTGCAGATTTGTCTGAGCTGGACTGGAGTCTTTCCCCGGCTTTCTGCTGCAGAAGGAGGGTGAATGGTGCGCTCTGCCTGGCTGACACTGCACAGCAGATAAGGCACAGCACTCTTTTAATCTTTCAAAATATATTGGTATTTGCTACTAAACCTCCATTACATCACACTCCTGATTCATAGTATAAATTATGCTTTCTTGCATAAAGTCAACTAACAAATACTTCGAGTATTTTTTCTGTATCTTACCTCATTAGCACATGGAGTAAAAAGATGAAACATTCCCATTCTTAATCTTTTTGTAGTTAGATAGTAGCCTGTTATCTTCCACGATATTTTGTTTTGTTGTTATTGTTTACACTGGATTTAAATGGGTTTGCTGTCACTAAAAAGCATAATAATTAGGAGCTGGCACAGGTCCTTTGAACTTCATCAAGTTGTGGTGTAATCTTGTAATGCTCGTAGAGGAACCAGTCACTTGCAGATTCAGGAGATGACATAGTAAGATTGATAAGAGGAGGGTATGGGGGCAGGTAATGGACTGCTTTTCTTGTTAGCTAGAGCTGGCCTTAGAAAATGTGACTGGTGCAAGTTCAGTGCCTGCCCATGCTGAAAGGAGCCTCCCCCAGCTGCCATGGCAGTGCAGCACTGTGGCTTTTCACTGCTGCACAGCACAGGCAATGCTCTCTTTCTGCCCAGAGTTGTTTCGGTATCTAACTCTTCATCCACTGATTACAACTTCGTCTACAGATACTAAAGCCTTGGCCTAGGCTAGCAGAAGGGAAGGAGAAGAAAGACAGCAACAGCCCCAGCAGCCATGCCCAGATGTCACGATGCCAGTACAAACTTTGGCCTTCTTGCACCTAAAACACAGGCATTAAGTTCATATGTTTACTACGGGTAAGCTACCCCATAGCAATGATTGCTGTAGCATCATTAAGGCTCTGAGACCTGAATGTGTCTGAATATCCCTGTGTGCCAGTGAACTTCCTCTTCCTGCCATCTTCTCTTCTATTAGCCTTTCTGGCCCATGGCCCTCAGTGCTTAGCACTTGCTCTCCTAGACTCAGTGCAGAGACCAAATATTACCAAGCCTAGGAACAACCCCAAAAAATCTGCTTGGCCATTGCTATGTTATATTACTGTAAAACTGATACTGCTTAATTAAAATCTGGTCTTGCCTTTTGTCCTTCCCAATTCAGTGGAATAATAATCTTACGTGTACACTTAACTGAATTAAGGACAGACTTGAAGTCAAGCATATGCTTAAGGCCTCAGTTGAGCAGGGAGCAGACTGTTGATGCCAACATAACTTTGCAAAATTTGTTTATAATGGGTAGGTACTTTCACATTCACTCTTTCAGCTCAGTGAACTGACTAATTTCAATTTTCCTCTTGCTGCAAGGCCCTTCCTACTTTCCCACCTCATTCATGTGCAACTGCACTCACCCACCGCTAACCTTGCAGCACATTTTTTTCAGACCCCCTTTCACTTCTGGCACCAGAAGCTTTATCGCCTCTGATTTTCCTTTCACCCTCCAGCTCCTCTACACCTTCACCTTCTACTCACTATGCCTCAGAGGGCTTCAAAGAGCTCTGGTCTCCTTGATGGCAACCCAGGCCAGATTCCCTGGTCAAGTATCAGGGGCTGTGAACATTATGATGATCTGGGTTCCTAGTGGAAAGTACTTATATAACTATAAAGTTAAATATAATTAAATACATATATAAAAATATAAATAAATAGAAGTAAAAATATAAATATAAATAGGTAATTGTATTTTCTAGCTCTTTACCTTTTAGTAATCCTCTTAGTTTAATATGTACATTTATAGCTGTTTGGATGTTGTCCTCTCCTTGACATCTGTCTATTTAGTTTTTGTTTGAAATTATCTAGTAAAATACATAAGCATTACAACAGGAACATGAAAAGAACTAGATGGTCTTAAGGTCCTTTCCAACCCTAACTATTCTATGATTCTATATTATTCTGCTGTCTGGGAAATCTTCTGTTGGGCTAAGTTATGCAGTTGAGCTCAGTGCCGATCACCTGTTTTAAGTACATTATTATTCAACTTAGAAGAACAACATTTTCCACTATAACATTGAACAATTTTTAAGTTCTTTATGTGGAAATGGTGTACATTAGCAGGAATTTGATATGATTTGATATGTTATCTTATGGTGGTTATAACTGCTGATTAAGCTAATTTAACCTTTACTCAGGAAACAGTGTACTAATCTAGAAGTTCAAGGAAGAAGGCATACTTCCAATGACTGTTAGAATATATTTGGTCTGAAGACCTACAGACTTAATATACAAGTCAATCAAAAAACCAGCCAACCAACCAAACAAAACCAAATCCAAACCTTTGAATACTCAGAAACAAAGACCCAAAATTCTAAATAAGGGAAGATGAAGTTTTCAATTCTGAGGAATATATGGTAAGTACTGCAAAGAAGCAGTCACATCTATTAAATCTGGGTGTTTTTCTGAAAGTTACACAAGTATATGTGAAATATGTGCTCTAAGCAAACTTATCAGTCCTCAGACATGAAGATATGCCACTGATCTGAGAACATACCCATGGTGTGTAACCATGTGAGTTGACATTTGAATTAAATAATCTGCCAAGTAACTTTGGTTATTACAAGCCATATAGCAAGTGTATGGACTTATGTATTATCCTAGGTAACTTGAAAGTTACTAAAATGTAATTGCTTTCAGGATAGCAAAAAGATCTGCTTTTTTACCCTGTTTGAAACTTAACTCTGCAGTTTGCAATGCCTAAGTTAATTTATTACCTCCCCAATTCCTTGAAGTTGCCTACAGAAGAGGGTTCAAATTTCTGCAGCACTGGTACTTCATGAACATCATTTCTACACAGTGAAATATAACATCCAAATGTAATTTACATGCTTTCACAATATAGATTAGCCTTGATGACATTCTGCAGCCATATAAGAGGTTATGCCATTTTACCAGGGGAAAAAGTGTTTATGTAGCCATTTTCTTTCCCTTAAGTACTGTCCTTTTCCTTTCTGATTGCTTCTTTGCAATAATTAAGGTGCTGTGTGGTATCAGACTATCCTAGTCAGTGTCATATCTTCTAAAATATTTACTGCAGCTCTGGCTAACAAACTTCACTATCCAACACCTTTTGTTGCCTCATATAAGCACTGTTGTCAACTTTCAGATAACAGCAGTGCTAACTAATTGTGTATCTTCTGCTACTCACAGCCAGGCATGTTGTTTTCTGATTGTTCAATGTAGCTCCAAATTAAAGTGCAATTTTTATTGACACCATCCTGTCCCTTCTAGGTCAAATGCACTTATATGTGACTTTTTTAAGCCATTGGTGCTTCTTTTCCAGTCTGTAAAATTAGCAGAAATTAGAACAATTAAAAGTGTAAAATTGCCTTGCAAATGGAAGATGCAAGTTTACAAAATGCTTGTTGCTGATTAACCTGAAGCTTTTATTAAAACCTCTTTGTTCACTGGCAATTAAAACGCTGGTAATTAGTCAGGAGCAAGTGGGTGATTTCATGGAAGAGTAAAGAGCGACTGAGCTAAAGATAATATTGCCTAGAGATATTTTGGATGTGCAAAACTCAGCAGGGCAAAGATCCCAGGCAACCTGTTCAAACTAGACCTACTTTGAGCAGGTGATTGGACCGGAGACCTCTGGAGGTCCCTTCCCACTCATATGATCCTGTGATTCCCTGACTATAGCATTAGATTTTCTGCACCTCTAGCCAATATTAGCTCGTTCTCCAGTTTTGTATACCTAATGCAGAAAGTTTCTGCTTTATAAAACAGGGCTTGTTTTTTCCTAGGGTCTTTAGCTTTTCTTGCTAGCATTCAGCAGTGCTCCTTGTTTATACTTTTTGTTAAGTTCTTGCTGAATTTCATCATAGATATGTGCCGCTGGAGAATTTCACTTTACGAAGAACTGTGGAGCATGAGAGCATGAAGTCACTCTGGTTTGACATCAGGGCTTGGGCATTAAACTACATTCAGAAGTATTTCTAGAAAATTTGAGATGATGCAGTTTGCTGGAATGATGGACCTGACACAGACCATCTTCTTACAAGGCAGACTTGTACCCTCCCTGTGAAACAGATCAAAGATAGCATTTTTCTTTCTCGTTTGTAGCTTTTTGGGTAATTATGAGTGGACAAACCAGCAGATGAGAGACAAGACAATGTGAATAATGGCTGGCTAAAAGGTCTTGTGGATAGAGTTGCATTGTAACAGGAAGTTTTTAACCTCTTTAACAAAAAGGCTATAGATCTATTTGTGTTTTAGTTAGGCATCTTGTAACAAGAACAACAATATATATTGATTTCCCACAACATTTCCAAAGTTAACTGCCTACAAGGGACATCTGGAAATTCCCTTGCCCCTGCTTTTCCACAGATAAACATTTTATGACTATAGTTAACTTCTTATGTTAGTCTACAAATATTACCTTCTTTAAGCTTCCCTTTCATTGTTATAAAGGTGTACAAATATTTTTCCCCTTGAACTCTTGCTTTCCTCTTTTTATTCCTTCCTCAGCCTGAGTAGCACTTCACAGCAGAACATTCTATTCCAGATGATCCAGCAGAGCACAAGCTTCCAGTTCTGCCAGATTGCAGATGTTTTTATGAAGCTGAAGAGCTTTATCTGAAAACATGGAATTGTTTTGAAAGATATGACAGGCCTGTTGCTTCCTTCAATGTAATACGTATTTTGAAATTACGACTACTTTTTTTTGCTTCTCCATGTAGCCATTTTCCTGTAACTTAAGTAATGAGAGATTTCTGCCTGCTAGCATGAAATATAAATTTACCCAAACATTACAGAAGCGTCAAGTGGATTCACTCAGATATATCTAATTTTGGACATGACAGAAATGGTGGGAGTGATTAACCCAGCTTCCACTTTCAACTGTATTTTCAGCTGCATGAATTTCACGCAGTGTTTGCTAGCACCTTATATATGCCCATGGTCAGCTAGTAGTTAAGGTGCATGCTGTTCAAATTATTGCATTCCTGGCAAGGAGTTTAAGTTGTGTGTTTTTTCATATGAAGTCTCTCCTGGGTATTTTACACTTAGGTAGGCAAAACAAAGTGACTCTGTGAGGTATGACAGGATTCCCCTGGGACCTGCAGAACTCAATAGCGTGTGATTCACTTATCCTCATTTTTGATGATTTTTTGCAAAATAACGTGGTTTTATTGTATGTGGCTGGTATCACCAGGGAAGCAATTCCACTGTCAGATGAATGCTAGGTCAGGCCTTGTCAATGCAGATGAAAACAGGCAATTAGTATTCTGTACCTTGCTGCTAATGAACCGTCTAATCAGGAAGTTTCTGTCAGTACCAATAATCTTCCTGTGAGTTTCAAGGTTACAGGAGAACTTGACAAAAAGAATAGTGTTTTTACAAAAGCACTGACATGTAAAGTGCTAAATGGGTTGTAAACTTTTTACCTTTATGTTTTTCACTTTAGCAGAGCACACATTAATAGACTTACAAATTCTCTTCTAATCCTCTTTTTTAGTTTCCTTCAGAGTGAGATAACTCGTATAACAAACCAGAAAGTCCTAAAGCTGTAAGTATCGGAACTGAAAAACACATCTTCAGAGGAGATAGTATTGGTCAGGTGAAGTCATGCTACATACCAACTTAAATCTTTTCCAAATACCTTTGAAATTGTTTCTTGCCTATACAACTAAGTGGTTTCAGAAGGAATTCAGACCCAACAACTCTAGCAGACAACAGTATAGAGGAGGAGAAAGAGCAAGAATCAGGAAGGCAGGACTAGTCAACCAAGTCTGCTTGATTTTAACACATGCTATATATGTAAACATTTTATTTCTGGTAAACATTGTAATTGTCCTAGGAATAGGGCAGGATGATAATTACAGTCATATGGAGAGGCTGGGAAGGAGCAGATGGTTCTAGAACTCTTGTTCAAATATTGGTCTTCGCAAATAGGAGAAGCTGACAACCCACTTGGTTTCACAAGCTGAGCACTGGGCTGGGGGCCAGGAAAATAATTCTTCCCCCAGTTTTGCCTCGCTCTGCTCACAGGTGAGGTAAGTGACATTTGTTTTCAGTGATAAATCATTCTGAGGTACTGCAATTTGCAACAGCAATGCAAAACACATTGCTCATCAAAAGTAGTATTCGTAACAAGCAAACAGAGAAGCATCTTCAGTTTTCCTGATGTCTGATATCCCTTATTTCTTTTTTTTTTTCCCTTTATTCAGCCATTGTATTGACTGTTTGTGACAGGGTTTTGAAAAACATCTGATAATTTGGAGCTCTTCGACTTGGAAGTTTCCTGTGAATTATGTGACTTCCGGAAAGTCAAAGCAATATTTCTTTGCAGCATCCCTGAAGTGTCTCAGTGTGGGTCCTGGCAAGTATTAAATTCCTTTTAGAAATCTTGACCTCTGTGTTAAAGTATTAGATAATAAAATTGGAAGAATAGGTAACAGTAAGTGCCCCAAAGGGATATCAAGTTCCTGCTAAATATTGGTTAAGACAGCATTCATCTTAATGCCAATGCATTTCTCAAAGGCTGCAGTTTTGTACCAAACTAAATCCTGAAAGTTTGTCAGTTTGAATTAAATTGTTCCCAAGGTAAAATTAACTCTTCTGGATTCCAAACTTGTGTTGATTCAGAATGTTTCACACCTATTTTAATCACTGGTGGCCATACTGACCTCAGTGAAGATGACATACACGATGTCACCATGTTTCCATGCCAGTGAAAGGAAAACATCCTCTGGATGGAGATGACACAGCTTGATCTCTAAGCATTGTTGGATGCGAGAGGGTGAAAGAGTGGAGATTACTCCTGTAGTTGATTTATATTCTGCTAGTATCCAGAAGGTCCCTTGAATCACCAGGTGGTTTGTTGCTGAACTGCATCTTAAATTTTGTGTGTGGGCATGCTGAGATCTTTGCATATGATGAATTTCACACAGCGCTTTCCATTCTTCTGGGTATTGAAACTTTTTGACTTTGGTGTTTTTGTTTGTTTTTTGTAATTTGCTTTTTTTGATTGAGATTTTTTGTGGGTTTTGTTTTGTTTTGCTTTTCATGAAATGCAGCATTTATACAGTAACTTCCTCCAATACAGTGAAAACCTGGGTGAATATAATTGTGCGTAGATAGCTACTGAGAGGTCTTGTCTTAGCACTCAGATTTGGATTTTAGCACCAATATTCACCAAACAGAGTTTTGTGGAACTCGAGCTTCTAAATCTGTGACCCTGAGTTTCTGGGGTACAAGAACTTCTAAGCCAGTACTTCTAAGGTAGTTACCACTATCAGAGAAATATGATTTTGCTATCATAAACTGTATCTTCAGTATCTTGATGATAAGCAAGCTGATTTGTCCCATAGAGAAGCACCTACAGGAAAAGATATGTTTGCAGTAGCAAACAAGTCCTCACAGCACCCACCATGTGAAGGCCTGTATGTGTTACAGGAGCTCCTCATGCTGGCAGGGTGAGATTTCCTCTTAGCTTTCAGCTGCACTCAGAATTGAGAATGTTAACCACTGGTGTGACAGAGTGAGGAGAAACTCCACATCCCCACACTTTTGAAAGACTTTTGCTTCAGAGCCTCAACTAACCTGTAGGAACAACTCCCATGCCCAAAGAATAACAAATGTTGAGCTTTCAAAAATGCAGTCCAGAATGCTGAGAAATGATTGAAATGAACTGTAGTCTAAAGATGAAGCTTGTACAGGTCCCTCTTTTCTTAAGTAAGACTAATCAGAATGAATTAAACAGTCTCTGGCAGCATCTGACTACTGAAGAATGGATAAAACACAAGCCACATTAACCTTGACCCCCTCCATTCCTGCAGCAGCATAGTCAGACTTCAGTATTAATTTAATGAAATAGATTAACAAGTTCTTATATAACACTGTCTTAAAGTAAGGTTGGAAACAACCTGAAAGTAGATTATTATACCAAATTTCATTATGACATGGTAATTGCAATTGGCTATTTGGTCAAGAAATACATTAACTTTCTGAAGGTGGGGCATGCAGAACTTATTGTATTTGCTGTTCATTAGAGTAGAAGCTATGGAATAACTAGTCTAGTAGACTGCACTCTTTTTGGTCACTTAACACAACTCTCAACAATCTGGCATTTCTTTAGGGTTATATCCTTCTGAAAATAGGTGTTGCACTTGTAATTCAAGACAGGAAGAAAAATCTTTGCATTTGGCCAAACTTGATGCAAATCTGACATGTTCTCTAGTAATAATAAGGGACAAATTTATCCACTCACATTTATCATGTGCAAAAGTAAGCACAATCGTTTTGGGCTGTATGCCACTGTAAATGTGAGAGCCGTTTTCCAAAACCAGAGCATGAATACAAAGTTAGACGGTGGTCTATTTTAACCACCCAGTCTTTGAAGTGGAGCTTCAGGAATCTTTGGAGCCCTTTAGAAAGAAGAGGGTGGGGTTTTGTGGTTGTTTTTTAACTTGTGTGTGTTTTGTTGTGGTGGGGTGTTTTTGTTTTGGTTTGGGTTTTTTTTACTCTTGTATTTAGAAACTGATGGGGAAAAAATGATTCAACAATTCAAAAAAAAAGTATAACCTTCTTGCTATTTTTTTTCCTTTGGATGAGTAAAATAATTTTAAAGTGTTTTCAAAAGTTTGAAACATAAAATAAGACTCCCCTAAGCAAACCTTTCAACTAATCCAAGCCACTTCTTATATCAAATATTTTCAAGGTAATAAATAAATATTAAAGATTTCAATCTGTGGTTTAGTTTAGCAAAAGCAAAATATTCTGAGAGGAGAGGAAAGCATTCTCACTGCCAGGTTTACTTTGAAGTCTCTTCTCCCTATCTTGATTCAAATAAATGCACTAGTGTAAGCACAGTTCAAAAAATAGTCCTAAGAGGAAAAGGAATATTGGATCTTTAGCAAGTGCAGGCACCCAAGCATCTGTCAGCCCTTTCACCACTGAACCCAGCAGTTCTCAGAGCACCCATGGTAATTGTGGCTGAGATCCGTGAAGCCGCTCTACTGTTAGCAAACAGATGTGGTGGCACAAAATCCAGCTGTAGAAAAGGTTATGAGCAAGCATAACTTCTCCACAAGAAGAGCAGCTAGCCTTTTGTTTAAAAGTGTTAGTGTTCTATCAATTTTGCCTAAAAAAAGGAAAATTAATTTAAGAACAGGTTCTCCCCTTCAGCTATTATTACTGGAAAAGCATGCTTCTTTCTAAAGTGAAATAATGTTTATCTTAGGATAACAACTAACCACACCGAGAGAGACATTATGTACCTAATGTTGTACTGAAATTCGCTGCTGTGGGTTTAGCTCCAGTGGCACCCCAGGCAGAAAGTTTTTTGTTCACTGTTTTTCATTTGGGAAGGTCACTGTTACAAAGTGATTGTTACAGGATTATTTCATAGTGTTACACTTACTTTGGAATGACTGCAAGAAAACCTTATCCTGCTATTGCATTTATACAGACATTTTACAAACTCAATTGTTATCTAATTGTTGTTATGTTTCTATTTTGGCTAGTAAGGTTTTTTAAATAACTTTCCTGTAGCGATTCCTTGTACAAGGCTCTTTGCTGGCTGTTTATGTGTACTGGATCACTAATGAAGCAGAATTAATTTTCTATTTCCTTTTTTTGTCTTCTGTGCTGTGTGCTTGCACAGTGCATATTCTAACTACTGCTTTTTTGACTGGAAGCAAGTTGTCTTGCTCCAGGTTTTTAATAGTAGGCTCACAGCATCATTAATTTACTTGTAATCAGCCTCTTGATATCAGAATCTAATTATATTTTTCTTGGGAAAATGTTGTAATTACTATTCAAAAATAATTAAGAAATCAGATAATGAATGTCACCTAATATAAAAGATGGTCCTGAAATTCTCACTTACATTATAGCGATGCTTCAGAAACAGGTACAATGCTTTCATTATGTAGTGTTTCCTTCTTATAGTGAGCAGAGTTATACAAGATGCAAGCTTTGTAACTGCAGCCTTTCATCTTGCCTGTAAGTAAACTTGCAATGCATTGCAGAATATGTAAATTGGGCTCAGGCAAATGAACGAAAGATAAAAATGCTCACATAATCTTAAACCATCCTTCAGTTTTTACAACTGTGTGTCTGGGAAAAAATGTATCATAGATTATACATACCTTTAACTTTATAAATCAAAATAAATAGCATCTGCAAATTATATGGATAGTGATTGAGGAGCGTATAGAATAGCATTTTAATCTCCTCCTACACCTTGAAGCACCCTGCCTCTCTAACAGAGATGAATTTTGATTGCCTGACAACTGTAACCATGTGAAGGTTCATCACAAAGGGAAAGAGCTCTAGAAAGCCTTGATAAACACTGGGCTGGAGGCCTCTCTGATTGCTTCTAGCTGCCCTAATAATTAGATGGTGCATATTATTCAAGAACACAAATGTTTAAAAGCTGCTGGTAATTTTTCAGCTTCATGCACTAACCTTCCAGCAAAATACTATTGTCGGCCTTCTAATTTTTTGCCCCATTCAGAAACTTCTATGCATTATAATTTATTTCTGGAAATGTCTTCAATAGCAAATGTTTTGGTTTGGGTTTTCTTTTTCTCTGAAATAAAAATTACTGAGCACATTGTACACATATGTTTCTACATGCACATATAGTTGTATATTAATCTGTGCACCAAATTCTGCTTTCTACTGGGCCATGTAAGTGCTCTGCAGTGCATGTCTGTATGGCTCAAGTTTGTCAGCATCTGTCTTATCCAGCTCAAGAAGCCATAAGTTGGCTCTGATAGCATGAAAAGAGTTGCTGTAAGTATAGCAGAGGTCTCTTCTGACTTGGCAAAGGAGGTCAATGGGATGGACAGGCATGTGACAAAGCTGCATTGTGGAAAGATGCAGGAAATGGCTCTCCCTGGCAACACAGTTCTGTTTTATATGTAATTCAAGAAGTTGCTTATGTTCAGGCATACATAATCTGGTTGCATTGTGCCATTCCATAAATGAGGTAGGCTGGATAACAGATGCAGGGCTCATGTGGAACTTGATGTTAATGTAGCTCGACTTTTTTTTTAACATTAAAGAAGTGTTTAAACTTGGTAATTTAAATGAGCTAGCTAGTTCGGTACCTCTTCCTTGTATCACCGCAAGCAATGCGTTCCTTAACACCTTGAAAGGTCATAGCTAAGTGCTGATGTGAGCAAGAATGGACCTTGGCATACTCACTGCCTCTGTTTCTTCACCTCTAAACAATCCATACAGTAAACTAGCCATCCCCTCAGTACATCAGTCTAATACTGTGTCAAACATGCTCTCAAGTTTCATAGTATTACAAGTTGAAAACTTTCTATATCTGTGCAAGAGATAGGTAGGTAGGTAGGTAGATAGAGAGATAGAGAAAGAGAGAGAGAGATAGAGAAAGAGAGAGATAGAGAGAGAGAGAGACAGAGAGAGAGACAGAGAGAGACAGATGGAAGACCTCGGATCTTAAGTATAAATCAGTACAAAGCCTTCACCTGATGCCTTTCATTGCAGAACTCCTAACTTCATGATTTCTATAAACTTGAAGAAATAGAATAACCTTCAGGTGCCCAATATGACAGAGAATCTATATTAAAAGATTAGCATTTTTTATGTAAGATGTCACTACTTTTCTCTGGGGTAAAAGACCATGAATGCCTATGGGGAGGATGGAAAGAGAGAGACCAGAATTGCTCTTACTTGTATCCTGTGGCCTAACAAATAGCACCAGGTCTGACCATAATAAAGCCCCAATTATCTAACTCTAGGGGAAGATAGCTGGCATTTCCCTCTACCCAATGATTTAATTGGGCCTGTCAGCCAGGGATAATTGGTTTCTGGTTGACTGAAAAAAGTGACAGTGACATCAGCTCTCTGCTACCCTTCATTATGGAAATTCTTGTTTTCTCATAATAGGGCCTCAGCACACAAGAGCATTCTGGCAGCTTTTACAGGTCTCTCGTTGTGCAGTGCAATAGAAATGCAGCAATGTCAGACACACAGAAACCTTTTAAAGCTGTTTGCCCCATAAACTTTCATAATACATTTTTGAGACAGAAAAATCTGATTTTGCTTCTTTTACTGGAAATTTTGTAATAAAGTTGCAGTCATGATAGTCTAAGGTTATAAAAAAAGGCAAATTTTATTGGGAGAGGCAATACCTTTTACTTATCTAGCTGATATGGCTGGGAAAATAAAGATGATTTTGGGCACATGAAGCCTTCTTGAGGTCGTGTGTCCAAAGCTGGTCTGTTTCTAGTTCAGATGATCATATACACCATCTAAATTAATAAAAGATATTACGCTTCTCCCCAGTTCTTGCCTTGCTTATAGAAATGTACCTTTTTGATGATAGTGGTGTATTATTGCAAAAGATTTAATTTGTTCTGTTGAAAACATGGTCCGAAACAACACAAAAGATTATGTAAGTTCTTGTTTCTTCTTTACACAGCTCCAGGCAGGGGGTACAGCTTTAATGTACTGCTTGAGACTTGTATCAGTAGAGGGGCAGACCAGGTATTTTCTCCACTGTTACTGTCTTTCATTCAGCTTTCCTCTCACTCTCACTCCTTTCACCCGGGAAAGCACTAGTGGATGGGGTGAAGCAGGCACGGGTGACAGTACTGCAAGCACTGGCAGGAATGTACATGGGTAATTTCTCTCCACCCAAGGACTTCTCTAGACACTGTATTTTTCAAAGTGCAAAGGGGGAATGCAGTGCCCTATGAATCCACCTGTAGAGCAAGCCTAGTACTGGCTTCAGACTTAACAGATGTAACAAAACTTCTGCATTATTGCTACAGCAGTGATGAGTCTTGTTCCTGGCCCTTGCTCATTTCACTTTGGGCTCCACTGGAATAGTGTTCCAGGAGGAAATCTGCTCTGTGGAGTCTGTAGCTGTACAGCTCTCTGCAACTTCCACACTGCATTAATCTCCCAGAAAAAGATGGCAACAGCCAAGATCTTTGTTATTCAACCCATACTCACTGATACAACACTCAAGAGAACAGAGCCTAAGTAGAGGTACAGTGCCCACCCTTCCCTGAGTTAAGCTTCTCAGATGAAGTGAGGCAGGCTGACACAGTAAGAGTGTATCTGATCTCCTTTTCTACACATTTCACTTGCACTTGAGAGAGGAGACAAGAAGAGAAGCCTGATCAACGCGATTCACATGTCAAACATCCATAATAGTACAAGCAGCCTACAACTGATTAGCGCCCAGGGACAGAGATCTGAAGTAAGAGACCGGGGTGGTCTTTTCATGGCCTATTTGAAAGAATTTCCTGGCAATGGTTCTAGCAATGGACTTTATTCAGCAATGTTGGCTAGAAAACTTGTTGGAGTCTCTAGACAATCTTATAACCCTTTCACTTCACAGCCTAATTTAAAACATTTGTGCGCATGTGGTGACTGGCAATAAAACAGAGAGAAATCTCAAGCTGGAGGATGTGTGGGTTTTGTGGGTTCCTCCCTAGGTCCCAACCATCACTGACACATCTGGGATACAGGATGAATGACAGCACAGATCATGTTTCAGCAGTGTCATTCACCATGAACCCATGGCAAATTAACTCTAAAGTTCCTAGGGAGAGAGACGTTTACCTTAGATAAATGTCGTGGCCAAAGTGAAGGTGGCTGTTTAGAAGGGGATGTGAATGTTTCTGCTATTAGATTTATAACTGGGTACTTACAGTGAACAGCTGTTAAAGAACGTATTTTGAATAAACTGAAATTACCCAGCCAGGTCTTAACTTGCATGCTATTTTTATGTAATTTTATATCTGTTTGGTTGGCAGCTAAGGGCTTAACATCAGAATTGATTCTCTACCTGCTTATTATTTAAATTGTATTTGATACAAATATCTGTCATTTCTAGTTTTACTGTATCTTCAGAAGTGAAGACTTTGAACTGGATAACAAGTATTTCAAGATGAAACTGCTGCCTCCAAGACAGAACCCTCTTGCACTAAACTATTTAATTTCCAACAATTCAAGAATATTTCTTTGATAAAAACACTATTTTCTTGGACAAATTTAAACAGCTGCATTTTCGAATTATGTACACTCACAAAGGTGACTGAGTGCTTATTCTTTGAGTAGTGCTGTCTCTAATTAACATAAAAGTCAGCTTTTTAATCTATATGTGAGATATTCCATTAACTGGCAAGAAAATTTAGCATGAATAAGCATTGGAACAAAAAGGATTAATGTAGTTAGATTTTGCCTGTACCACTTTAACTATAAAAGAATTAATGCCTAAAGAACCATAATTACATGAGATTTCAAGGACATTTTGTTTCCAGAGCATAATTATTGTAGCAATGCCAGCCATGGTAATGGATCACTTAGCATTGTATAATTTTTGTTTGAACTAAATCCTTCATGTAACAAAACAGCTGAGAGAAAAAGTGTTTCCTAGGCTTGTGCTAAGTCAAAATGCCTGCTGAACTTGTAGGCTTTGGCAGTTAGTACAGATGTATATGCTTTGTAGACTGCCAAGAAATCATTTAATATTCAACGCAGAATAAATAATATCAGCAGCAAATAAATAAAAAAAATCAGGCAGTTATCTAGAGAAAAACCAAAATAAACAAATAAAAAAACCCCAGCAACACAGAAGAAACAAATGACATGGCCAAAGACATTGAATTTACTTTTTGATGTGCAATGGGAAGAAAATTATGATGAGGCCAAAGCCCATGCTGTAACGCAGAGGTGCAACTACTAGTTTCAACTTTCTTTGTGGGGAGACTGGATGCCAACTCTGAATTCTGCTGATGGAAGTAATTATGCCATGAATATTTTTGCTTTGCCATAATTCTTCACTTATTTATATCTATATATGTTTGTTTTTAAATGGGAATAACTGGCTTCTACTAGCAATTCAACTTTCCACATTTGATGCGTCTCTCACGTATATGAAGAAATTGAATGTCTCATTAAAAAAAAAAAGAAAAGGTATGTTGAATATCTGCATTATTTTTTTCTATGCCAGGGAACAGGTATGGAAATTCTGGTCCATGGCAAACTAGTAGCTACAGACTGAAAAACATCTGAATCCCACTACAGTACAATGTCAACTAAGCAAGTCTCAGCTTGCAGCATCCTAGCTTGGTTAACTACACTGGCAAAAACAGTTCTCATCAAGGTTGCATTTTCCTTATATATTTCACTCATGAAAACCCATGAAGGATGTAGCTTTATACTGCCAAACTATAATATTTGCTATGGAAATGGTAAGACCCAAAAAGCCAGTTAACTGCTAAATGCCATTTTTATGTACTTGCTATGCAGATTAGTGTGAAATGTAAGACAGGTTAAAATTTAGTGACTTGCTCTCAAAACTTTCATTTTCCATGCAAAATCAAACTAGAGAAACTTATTTTTACAGTTTTATACAGTTTAACTATGACTCTATAGAAATTAAAGTCAGGCAAGCACATGCGACAGCCTAAAAGAGCAGATGCTTTGCAGAAAAGTAGACTTTTGCCTTCAGTGCAAGAAAAACATAGTATTACTGATTGCTCTATTATTACTTATTGATGCCCAAGAGGGCTGAGAGACAGTATAGCAACAATCAGGAGGTAACAAGTGCTTTGAGAATTTTCACTGTTTTTGTTGCAAAATGCAACCCCTGAAAGTCATGCAGTGTTTGTGAAGTGCCAACCACTATTGATTTACACATCATAAATACCAAACACGCACTGTGGAATAACGTTTCATGCTGTATTAACATTATAGTTCTTCCTTAAAGCTCTCAGAAGAACAAACTCATTTTCGGTGCCACACTGTCGCTAGCTTTGGAAAGCTGGACATATAATTAATAGGAAGCTGAATGCCTTCTGGAATGCCGATGAGCCGCACCTCTTGGCGGATATTCCCATGAGCAGTCGGGCGGTTGTGGCTTGCTGCCATGCGGGAAGCATGAAAACATGGATTTCGCAAGTACATATCCAAGTGCTTCACAATACTCAAGGCAAACGCAAGATAACATTACTGAAGACGACTATGGCATCCTGAAGTGCTGGGCAGCGTGTTGTGCTCACACAGCGTTGTGCTCACACAGCGCTTCTGAACGCAGTCTCCCAGCTGCCCCACAGCGGCCGCACACAACAAACTCGACCTCTTGGGAAGGGCGGAGTGCGCAGGAGCGCCCGCCGCTGACTGGGGCGGCTCCCCGCTCGCAGCCGCGCTATGCTTCCCGCTCACGGGCTCCCCTGCGCCACCCAGCAGGCCGCCGCTGCGGCTCACCCTGCCCTGGGCGGTAGCGCCCCGTCAGCGGAAGGCCGCGGGCCGGGGCGGCACACTGTAGGGCACCGCCCGGGCGACCCCTCGCTGCGACACCGGCCCGGCCCTGTCCCCCGCGCATGCTCGGCACCGACGCCGTCATCCCCTCACGCTGCGCGCGGTGCCGGGACCCGGAAGCGGCGGAAGCGGGTACGGGAGCGGGGCGCAGAGGCGATTAGCGGCCCAGCGGGGCCCGCGGAGCGCCCGACGCCGCTCAGGTCCGTGAGGCTGCCCCGCCAGGGCCTTGCGGGAAGGAGGGGGACCTGTGCCGGGGGAGCGAGGGGGCGGCCATTATTTGTCCTGCTCGGCAGGGGCGGGGGGGGGGAGCCTTCGCGGCCGCCGTCATGCGGAAAGCGGGTCCGGGGCGGCCTCTGTGCCCCCGAGCTCGGTGCCGTAGGGCCCCCCTCGGGGCGGACCGGTTAGCGACGGACAAAGGCACCGGGCTGCGGTTGTCGGGCTGGAATCCCGTCCGCGGACTTGACAGTTGGTGGCGACAGGCGCGGGAGAGGGCCGCGCGGGCGCGTCTCCGGGCGGGCTCCAGGGGACGGGAGTCCGGCGGAAAAAGCAGAAGAGCTGTCTGGGTGTGTTGGGGTTAAACGGAAAGCGAGTGCGTTTCGGAGTAGTAATAACAAGAGTGTACGCCCTTTCCAGCGTATTTCAAGGGCTATGTGTGTCTAGGGAGCGAAACCAGCCCAAGCCGCCTCTAGATCTAATAATAGGCAGTGTCGGCTCACTCGCTCTGAGTAGTGCCATGGTCTGGAATGGGGAGTGATATGCTTTTAGTAATTTAATAAAAGCTTAAGGTATGCAGGGTAGATAAAAACCAAGAGTAAAGTATACAAAAAGAAGCTACTGTTCGGTGCTTAGAGTAATTTGTGTCATAATTCTTTGCAGATTATGAAATTACTGTTGCATATTATCTTAAGATCTGGAGCAGAACCAAGTCTTCACAAGAGTTTCTTGCCCATCACCTATGAAGCTCCTGATTTTGAAGCTGCACTTCTGCAATGAAGAAAAGGAGACGACTCGCTGCAAATCTAAACGAAAAGGTTCACCTTGGCCATGAGAAAGACACTTCAGAGCAGATTCTTGTAGTAGACTGTGCACAGAAAATTGTCTCAAAGGCTGCAGAAATAGCCCCTGCAGATCAGATTGAATCTTCCAAAGAACTTTCGCCATCACCAGAACAAAGAAAGCTCCTAAGCTCATTGCAGTATAACAAAAATCTACTCAAATACTTAAATGACGATAGACAGAAACGTCCATCATTTTGTGATTTACTCATTATTGTAGAAGGGAAAGAATTTAGTGCTCACAAAGTTGTAGTGGCTGTCGGGAGTAGTTATTTTCATGCCTGTTTGAGTAAAAATCCAAGCACTGATGTTGTCACGTTAGATCATGTAACTCATTCTGTCTTCCAGCATTTGCTTGAGTTTCTCTACACCTCAGAGTTTTTTGTGTATAAAAATGAAATCCCGTTAGTGCTGGAGGCAGCAAAATTTTTAGACATCATAGATGCAGTGAAGTTACTAAATAATGAAAGCGTTTCTAATGTACAGACTGATGTGGTAACTGATGTGCCTACACCAGTGGAAACGCTCAATGAACTGACAGGTAAACTATTAAACAGTCATCAGTGCAGTTTTTGTGGTCGAAGTTTCTGCTACAAGAAGTCCTTAGAAAATCATTTGGCTAAAGCCCACAGATCCTTTTCACTGGAAAGAAAGCATGGGTTAAAAATGGTTGAGAAGGCCAGCCTTTCCACTAGATGTTCCACGAGAAACCGCAAATTTCCAGCTAAATCTGATAACAGTGACAATGAAAGCGATGATGCCTCCGACAGCAATTTGGAAAAAGTCAGTTCTGACAAGGAAACGTCTGATAGAAGTGAATTTGAAGACAGTGAAAGTGAATTCAATGCTGATGAAGAGGAACAGGAAGAGGAAATGTCAGGTGAAGATTCAGAGTCTGAAGAACAAAGTGAAAAAGAACAGAATGATACTGAAGAGAGTTCTGAGGCCGTTGATTCAATGGGAAATATTCCTGAAGGCTTAGCTCCAGTCATAATTCAAAGCAGTAGCAAAAAACTACTGCAGTGTCCCAAGTGTGACAAAAAATTTGATCGAATAGGTAAGAGCAAGCTAGGTGAATGGTGGTGCTATTTGTATGGGAAATAAACTGAGCTCTTTCTCTGTCCTAGAGAGTGAAGATCAGAATTTCTGAATCACTGATCCAGTATGCTGCTTGTCTTTTTAAGTGTATTAGGTTGTTACGTCTATGGTACTAAACAGTTTCAATAAATGAACTGAGTGCATCAATTGAAAAATCTGGAAACACTAAATTTATTTCTCTTTCACAGCTCTGGATTCCGCCTGTTAGTGTGGCATGTAAGAACAGCCTTGAAAAAGGAGGGAAACACAGCAAGATACTAAGTCTGCAGAAATTTCTTGAATGAAGTCTGAGACCCTTACTGCCAAATTAATTTTAAGTAACAAAGCTGTCATTGTTGCTGTACTATAACAGCACCATTGTCAAACAGCCTGAAATTCTTCCATTCTATATGATATGTAGATGCTTAGGACTCACTCACTGCCTTTTAGCTTCGTTTTTCTTGTCTGTGGTTTGCACCAAGTAATACTTTATCAGCTTAATCTGTTGTGTTAGGATTGTTAATGTTGCAGTCAAATCTAGACGTATAGTTACTTGGGATATCAGAAGAGTAAAAATTCCTTCCTGACATGTCCAATGCTTTCCCGTCCTCTTTTCCCACATTAAAAGTAAATTACTACTGTATTCCAGAATTTTTGTGTTCTTTCAGCTGGAATACATGTTTAATTATGGTCTCGTAAGGTACTGACTTCCTTTTAATCATGGGAATTAGGAAAGAAACAGTTTCTCATACTGTTGGGCATTTTTTGGTGTTCTTAAGTGAATTGTGTCTTTCATAATTTTGAAATTTTAGGAGTTTAGGAAAATGGATGGGGCTAGTGTGTGTGTTAATTCCTATTTATACACAATGTATTTATCTTGCTGAGGTGAAGTAAATTTTCCAGGGTCACAAATTATATCATAGAAGTTATTAAACACTAAAAATGTGGGACTTAACTGTTCCTGTAATGCCATATCTCAAAGTAACATAGGAATTTTGTGAACTTGGGAGGTTTTTTAATATTGAAAGGCTACTATGCAGAAATAAATGGCTTGTGAGTGAAGTTGTGATGGTACAATTTGGTTCTGCATGCATTGGAAGCATTTTCCTCTTTGCACATTCATAACTTAGAATTCTAGCTTTGTGCTCAAAAAATACATGAAAAATAGCATTAAAACAAGTGAAAGTGACACGAAGTATTTCCCTATAAGCTTGTATTACAGTAGACGATTTATATTTTAAATTATGAGCTATAGTACTTTTTTTTTTCTCTTCTGTCTAACTCCCAGAACTATAGTGCGTATTCTACAGGGAAAAAGGTTATGTAATACAAAGCAGGGACCCTGCTATTGATTTGAGGTAGGTGGACCCTCGGTTTAGGATGGATTTCTGTCCTCAGGAAAAAATGGCAAACAGAAGAGGGAAGCAGTGTGGAAGAAATGAGAGTAGTATTTTTATTTATGGTAATATCTTGGTTGCAAAATATGTAGATCATTTGCAAGGATCTGTGTCATACTTTTGGGGTTTTGTTATTTGAAAGTACCTTTAAAAATAACCAGTTTGTTGCAAGGCTGTTCCCTGTTCTGAAAAGGTACTTCACAATCAGTACCTAATGAAAGTAGTATAGCTTTCGGTTCTTAAGAACAGAGTATGCTGTAGGGTTGAACAAGAGGGATCGGTAACCTTCACACAGGTTTAATGGTAATACAGAGCCCTTTTTATTTTTACTCTTTATCAAATACGTATGTGAGCACTGTGCAGTTTTCAGTGGTGTAAACCAGTATAAATCTTTAGATGTGTGTGGAAGATACTTGATCACGTTTGAGAGAGAGGTTATAGAACAAACCCCTAACGTGTATATTATGCGTCATACCTTTTACAGTTTTTACTAATGGATTTTTTGTTGTTGTCTTACAGGCAAATATGAGAGCCATACACGTGTACACACGGGTGAGAAGCCTTTTGAGTGTGATATATGTCACCAGCGCTATTCAACAAAGTCCAACCTGACAGTGCACAGAAAGAAGCACTCCAGTGATACTGACTTTCATAAAAAGGAACACAAATGTCCCTACTGTAATAAGCTGCATGCAAGCAAAAAGACTTTAGCAAAGCACGTGAAGAGGCAAGTATGAGCAAATTTGTCTTGCATTTCTGAAGAATCTTTTTATTTTGAGTTCAAAAGTGAAGATAAATGTATGTATGCATACAGCGTGTTCTGCATTATTTCTGTAACTTTCTTCAGATAAGTATCTTTTGAAAAGACGGGGGATTAGCATTATCAACTAACCTGCCATGAGTAGTGAATAGGGACTGACTAAATGGCACTAATGGTTCTGTGGGAGTTCTGCTGTAGGTTTTTACTATTAATTTTAGAATTCTCGGATTAGCTAATACAGTGAGTCAGAATACAAGTCTTAATATTTATCTGTGTTGCTTTTAATTTGGAGGAAGAAAAAAAAAATCTTCTTTGGGTTTAAATGTTGATGGTATACTGTTGATGATAATAGGTGATAAACCATTTCCATGCAGATTCCTTTAGGTGAATAATTCGTTTATGACAGGTGTAATTATAAGGCATTATTATTTACATACTGCTTTTTTTCCTTTTTCTTTGTAAATATCCATAAAGCATTATAATTGAAACTGTCTTCTTACCAATTGTCATATGAGTATCTACAGGAATCTGTAGTCAACACTGTTTTCCTTGTGCCTTTAGAATTCTTTAACTGTCAGTATTCTGTTCCGTGGTTTGGCAATCACTTTCATAACACATGAAGTTTAGAAATGGATATATAGTATTTGGGTGATCTTCATCTTTGAAAGTTACAGCTACTTTCAGCTTCTGTCTTTCTCCTAGGTTTCATCCAGAGAATGTAGAAGAATTTCTGTCTATCAAAAAGACAAAGAGTGAAGGTTGGAAATGTGATGTAAGTAATACTTCAGTACTTTTGTGTTGCTGTTTTTTCATATAGTTACTGTGTTTTGTGACTTGAATACTTCAGAGAAAATACGTATGTGTTTCTGTGAAATCGCAGTAAGCTTTGTAAGTAATGGTATAAAATTCCTCTTTATGTGCTGATTTAATGGCTGAACTTTATCTGTATGTACAGCTAGTCACTGGGTAAATAATACCAAATTGTATTCCAAAATAGTTGAAAGCAGTATATTTTAATGTGATCAGTTATTACTGTTGTTAAATTACATCAATTTGCAGATGATTAGACTTGAGTGTTATGAATACTTTAAAAACAGGGTGGTTGCTCTCCCATTAATTATGCACATAAAACACTGACCAAAATATATACTGTTTTGGAAGACTCTCTCACTAGTGAGGAAAATAGGTATGGAAAACCTTTTCATTTACCTGCATATGCGCATCAACAGAGTTGTAAATTTGTACTAAATTTACCTCTAGTTGTAAAATTGTAGAAGCCTTTCCTTGAGTTTCCTCAGGAGAGGTGTATGTGTGAAACTATATCTACTGTAAAAAGGAGTTCGTAGAACTTTGGTTCTCTATCTGCTGCCAAATAATATTTTAAGGTTTCAAATGTGTGGGGTTTTTTTTAAGGGAATCAGTTTACCTTTTTTTCAGGGCAGCTGTTTTATTTGTGCAAACTGCTGTATGCCCCTGTATGTCTGTAATATGAAGTGCTGTAACATAATTACTAACCTTGCTTTGATCGTGAACTTTCACTTATAAACATAGAGTAGGAGGCTGGGAGATACCAACTGTAGGAATTTGTAGTGTTCATTCTGCTGGTGATGGTACCATGGCTGAATGTATTATATTACATCGATAACCAGACAGTGTTATCTTCCAAATGAAGTTACACTGTGTAAACATATTATAGATCCTGTTCGTTACTAGATAAGAAACGTTTTTATAGTGGGAATCAATCTTGCAACATTAATGATGTTCATTTCTTGGAAAGTACTTTTGCCACATGAATGTTTTGGTAAACTCCACTTTGGGGTTTGGTTGTTGGGTTTTGTTAAGTTTATGTTAGCTAGACTTTTTTCAAGATGTGAGCTGCTGCTCTTGTACTGCTTGTGTGCATTGAAAATGGGCTTGAATTGAAAGCAGGGGTAGAATTTTAGCTGTTATAGCAGGGGAGAATGAACAGAACCCTCAGGAACTGTGACTTTGTTTTCAGGTTGTTTAGTATGTTCTGAGGGCTGAGGTGCTACAGATGTAAGCTGCAGGATTTCTTCAGGTTGTTGGTTTATGCTGTAGTCCATGTGTGAACACCAGGATTTGGTGACCATACTTTAATCCTTGAGGAATATGAGCAAATTCACAGAAACAGTAGAGTATTAATAGTAAAGAAAAGCAAGAAGGCCATTATACTTTTTACAGGTATGGGATTTTCTTACACTTATATTTAACATTAAAGAGTTTTTAAACAAATAAACCTGTTCCTTCTGATTTTCTGAGACTAAAAGTGTTATCCAGGTGTGCTCTGAGAAACTGATTACACAATTTAATCTATGGGAATTAGGTAAGTACTAAATTCAGCTGTTATAAACAATGACAACAGTTTTGCAGTGAAATTAGTGAGTGAGCCCTGTGTTGATTTATATTAGAGCATAGGGCCCTGATGTTAAATTGTAGTACCTAGTTTAAATGCCTAAATTTGAGCTGTGGCTTCAATTCTGTAATTGAACTGCATGCTTACTTTAATGACTCTACTAGCAGTTCTTCTACATTTAGGTTTCGATTCTTCTGAAAACAATACTAAAAAGCTCACATAATTTTAACATTGTGAAAGTTCTGTATCTCTAAAATTTATTTTGAATTGTGTTTCTTTGTTGGTATTGGCATTTTCTCTTTAATACATGCTGTCAGAGAATTTCCCAGAGGAAATAAAGGAGCAAGTATGACTCTAGTTCTTCAGTAGGTTATACCACAACAGCTGAGCTGTTTCACCATCCAAAACCAATCCAAAGCTACTTGATTTTTTCAATTGGGTTATTCTCTGCAAAGTTACTGTATTGAAAAACCCTAGGAAACAGTCTGGTAAGTGCTGGAGTCAGTAGAAAGAAGGGGGGTGGAACATGTAACTGTATGCAGGAGTTGCCAGTAGTTTGATTTAGGCTGCCATGGGTTGGCATACTAATATATGTAGTGCAATCCACTAGGGTTTATGTAGAACACAGATTTTTTATGTTGACTGCAAGACTTTACAAGTGGGTGTAGAGTGTTCTTTTGAAGAATACATGTTTAATTTTATGTTGCTGAATAGAGCAGATGAACTAAACTGTTAAGTGTTTATGATAAGTGTTTATGATAATCTGGTTATAACTGATGTATCTTTGACAAATTGTATTCTCATTTTAGATTTGTAAGAAGTCTTTCACTCGAAGACCTCATTTAGAAGAGCATATGATCCTTCACTCTCAGGATAAGCCTTTTAAGTGTACCTACTGTGAAGAGCATTTTAAATCCCGATTTGCAAGACTGAAACATCAAGAAAAATTCCATCTCGGTATAGAAACATCCTTCTGACATGTAAACAATAGATTTAAAGTAAAACCTTCCTCTACCATTGTATGTCCTGATCATTCTGGTTTCCACCCAACCTCATTTTCCAGTTCTCTCTTATCCAATTTTGTGGGGGAATTGGGTTGTTGGTTTTGGATTTTGGTTTTTGTGGGAGGGGGGGTTGTGGGTTGATTTTTTTACTCTTCAGCTGTCTTTTAAAGGCATTATATTGTACCTGAATGAATGCAGAGAGTTTTTTGGGGAAGAAGGTTAGTTTTGCTTTAAAACCTTTTTGTATGACATTGGTTCTGAACTATGTCAGATTCTTCCTAAAGTTTTCCGAAGACCTTTTTATTTCCTTGAGAAGTATTCTGAAGACATCTTTATTACTATTAATTATTTCCGCCACGTAGAAACTAGATTGGTGATAATAATAGGAAATAATTTTTTCAAACAGTCTAAGTGAACTTAATTACTTTAGACTATTCTAAGCTTTTGCTTTACAATCATGAAATTTTGCCAAAATACCAGGTATTAGAAATAACTTTCTGGGGCAGAAAGTGCACAGTCTAATTAAAGTATGCTGACTGTACTAAACATTAGTAATTTGTTAGACAAAACTTCTGCTTTGTAAATTGATGAGGGTTTTCACAAGTAACCAGTCTGTACAGCTTGTTTGGTTTAACTGACAGTTAATAATACTGTGTCTGTCTGTTTCCTTGTAGGACCTTTTCCTTGTGATATTTGTGGCCGCCAATTTAATGATACAGGAAATTTGAAACGCCATGTAGAGTGTACTCATGGAGGAAAGAGAAAATGGACATGTTTCATCTGTGGAAAATCTGTTAGGGAGCGGTAAGGAGTTGCATGACTACTTGAACTTGAGCAGAACAGAGTAATATTTATAGAGTGCCTTAATTCTGAGTATGTTTTAGCTTTGAATTTTTAATTTAAATGAGACCATTTCAGACGGCTACTATATTAAAAGGTAGCGCCAGAGCCACAGGTAGCATGTGATTTTCTGGTGACCTCTAAAATTAAGGGTGACACCTGTAGGTAATTAGTTATAAGGCAGAACTACATTAAAAAAGTATTACCTGTAATTCACTTTGGGTTCCTATGTTGTGCAAGAGCATCTTGCTATACATATTTTGGTAAATAAACTGATGAGGACAGGAAGATCAGGAGCACTGAATGACTAAGAATGCTAAGAATGACTAAGCAATTGGACTTCTACTGATGTGGTTTCATGGAATATGGAATAATACTGTGCAACCTTTGCTGCTGCTTCTCTAAATGGAGGAGATAAGTGTTAGCACTTTGAAAAGCGGAAGCTCTAAAAGTTGGCTCATAAATTCTAGTATGTAAAAAAAGCATAGGAAAGCTATAGAAATATGAAATATGCGTGTATTAAAAGAAAATGCACAATGCAATAATGAAATAGTAAACAAGCTGTAAAGCACAGATAGTCTTTCAGTTCTATGAAGATCATTTATGTTACGTAAGGTAAAAACATTACTCTTTTTAGAAAAGAGAAAATTTTTTTGTACAGAAAGAAATTTTGGGAAAAAAGAAATAAAAGAGTGAGTACTAAAGGAGATTGAAGAATTTTCTCTTGTTTAGTTCACATATTTACCAGCTGTCTATGCAGTAAATGTTATTGCCTGATTCCTTTGCTTGAGGGGAATTTTTATCTGCATGCACTTTTTTTAATATCCACAATCTAGATTTCCTTCAAGTCTGATTTTCAAGCTCTGGCTTAGGTATACATATAGAAACAAGAAAATTATTACATAGAAAATGCTGTCAAACTTGATGTTTTCTTCAGCTTATGCTGGGACAATGTTTTGTTTCTTTGCTTATATTGTTTCCAGACCCTGCAGGTTCAGTAAATAGTAGATAGTGCCTTTGAATGTCTGTATCTGTGTGCATATCTGAATAAACTGATGCAGTTATTTGTATATATTGTGATCCCTCAGAGTTAAAGAAATTGAGAAGAAATCTGTTTAAAGTGGCAGTGACATTGCTTAAAATTATATTTTACTGCCTTTGTTAAACAGAACAACTTTGAAAGAACATCTGAGAATTCACAGTGGAGAGAAGCCTCATCTTTGCAGTATTTGTGGACAGAGTTTTCGTCACGGAAGCTCTTACAGGTACAGATTTTTATTAGATAAGCTTCTAAACTGTCTCACTTATTCGGTGATACATATGCATTCATGTTACCAACATAATTCTTCAAAATGCATGCGTTTTGATTTATTCCCACTCTGAGAGCATTAGTAAATGCTTTAAACATGCTTAAATATTGAAAAGATATTAATCTGTGAGAAGTCATTTAATTTTTAATACTTCAGTGGTTTAAACACAGACAGAATCCCATACAAATCTTGTATCAGAGTTAACTTTCTTGCACATCTAAAACTCTTGCATCTTTGTTATTCAAAGCGAAAATAAACAGAGGACTAAAATATCCTACTAAGTTAACATCACGTATGAGAGTTTAGCTCTGTTCCCTCTTGCATTTAAGCAAGTTTAAGCATACCTCACTGAAGGTTATTTCCTGATGTTTATGTGAAGCACTAAAGAGTATGTTTTCTGGTTGCATTGAATTTGCAGTAGATTATGTTAAAAATATTGCATTTTATGGTTATATTATGACTGTAAATACACAGACTTCATCTGAGAGTCCACCATGATGACAAGAGATATGAATGTGAAGAATGTGGGAAAACATTTATTCGGCATGATCATCTGACAAAACACAAAAAAATACACTCAGGTAGGCATTTTCTTTGAAAATTTGTTTTGAAATTACTATTTCAAAATAAGATCAAATAAAAAATTAATTACGGATTTTTTCTTTCAGTACATGCAATGTTTTAGGTCTGATAAAAGTTTCTGTTACTATTTTTAAGGTCTACTGAAGTAGGGTTAATCTTACATATATTTTCAATGTTTAAAAGCAAAGTGTTTCCTCCATGTTAACATAAAAAGCTGAGGGACAGTCAAAAACATGTAACAGTAAATTGCTTTAAAAATAAGAATAATTAAAAAAAGCAAAAGTTAAAAAGGAGGATTTTTTTTTATGAGTCCAGATTTCTTTTTTTAATAGCAATTGTGTGAAACATTATTACCACAACACAGAAGAAGCTGTCACAGTCTCTGACAAAGTTTGTACACTGATCACTTTAATGTAAGAACATAAAGAGGTGTTTCTGAAGTCTATTATGGGGAAGAAGGAGGGAAGGAAGGTGGTGGGAGTCAGCCCTGAGAACAGCCAGATGAGGATGATCAGGAGGAAGAAAAAAAATCTGTTTCACTGACAGCAGAAAGGTTATCAAATGTATAGGAAAAGCGAAGGTTCACTAGGGACTTTTTCAGAACAGGATCCGAAGGGAGTGAGGCCTTCTAGGAGGCAAAATACTTCCCAGGCAGCATGAAAATATGAAAGTGATCAGAGTCTAAACTTCCTGAGCCATTATTTTGAAGGACAGCTTCTTTTTTTTTTTGTGTGTTTGAAATCATGTCTGCTATAAAATAAAGAAATCTTTGAAAACTCAAGTACCAAAAAGAAAAAAAAAATCCTCTTTTCTACTCTATTTGCTTTTCCCCCCTCTAGAAAGTTACATTCTTTGACTGTCCACACTCCTCCTACTTACATGAGAAGAAATACTCTGCCACTTTATGGAAGATCTCAAGATGACTAAAAAGAACCAAGATACTTTTAAACAGCAGCCTAAAAGAAAAAGGTAACTATGTAAATCAGGATAATTGAAAAGATAAATACTGTGATGTGATTTTTAGTACTAAAATTAGTAGCTGAAAATAATTGGTATCTTTAAATAAGTCTCTATTTTTAGAGCCCCTGAATTATTGAAGATACCACAGTTTGGGTCACAATGAATAGAGTAGATTCCTAGTCATTCACTTGTACCTCTCATGCAGTAGGTGTTTGGGGAAGCGTCTTTTAACTCATGAATGTGAATTTCATTGTAGAAATGACGAACGGTCACTAATAGTCATATATAACAAGTGGTAGAAGTCTTTACTCTGATAGAAGCAACCTACTTCCTGAATTTTGTTCTTTTATATTCTTCTCTAAGTAAGGTGTGGAAGAGCTTGATTGGTTGAACTTTGTGAGCACTGATCTGCTGTTTTACGATTACAGTTCCAGAAGATATAATCAAAATTTATTGAATTTTGCCCATATAGGTGAAAAAGCACATCAGTGTGAAGAATGTGGAAAATGTTTTGGCCGTAGAGATCACCTTACTGTTCATTATAAAAGTGTTCATCTGGGAGAAAAAGTTTGGCAAAAGTAAGTGTGGGGTTTTTATAGCTGTGTAAATACTTCTGTACTATAACTGATTTTGTTGGGGCTTGCGTGTTCATGCAGCATTCTAGCAGTCTGTGTCTTTGTCATGCCCATTACCTGAGTCTTGATAGAGATGAAGTGTATGTCAGAAAAGTACCTTCACAATTTAATCAAGATGTTTTTATACAAATATCATAATTAAGTAAATAAAACCGTAAAAAAGAATCAAATTTTCATCTGTCAATTAGCTGTCTCAATGTTGTTCCAAATTGGTTTTTTGTTGTAATAGTGTCATTGCAGACTAGTTAAGACTGAAATATTGGACATCATTTAAGCACTGTGAGAACTGTCCCACACTTACATATTTTAGAAGCTGGTAGAAGATTAGGGGCTCTGAAAGTAGATAAAAACTTTGAAACCTAAGTTATGTCTATAAATTGAAAATGCAGTAGGGTTTTTAAATTCCTGAGCTCCAAAAATAACTGTTTCGGAGATTTCAAATAAACTGAGACCTAGTTGTTTTTCAAATGATGTTTTAACTACTTGTGTTTGTGTTGGAAGTACAGTACATTGTCTGCTTATTCTGCCTGATTTTTCTTGGTAGCCAGTAGCCTACACCATTCCTAGTACTTTATTTATGGCAAAAGCCTGTCAAAGCGAAAGCACTTGTGGATGTTGGGCAAAAACTGTTACTTAAGGATATTTTGCATATCAGAAAAGAAGTTTTAGTGGCTTTTGCTTTTTACTACTAAGTTTCAATCTCAGCAGAGAGTAAGATTGAATATTGAAAAGAATCTCGTTGACCTTATTGGTGCCAGGAAATACGAACATAAGTGAGGAAATTTGGGAACTTTGATATTCAGCTACTTTGCAGTTAAAGATTTCAGAAAGGAGTGTGCACATAGCTTTCTTGTTTATTGGTTTAACAAAAATAAAAATCTTAACATGAAATGTCTTTTTTTTCTTCAAAGATATAAAGCAACATTTCACCAGTGTGAAGTCTGTAAGAAAGTTTTTAAAGGGAAATCAAGTTTGGAAATGCATTTTAGGACACATTCAGGTAAAAATAAAATAAACCCCAAAAAAACAACAAACCGTGAAGGAATGTATTTTTATGCATCAACATTGATGGAATTATTTCATTATGGTTGTTGAGCATTCAGGGCAAGAGTAGCAGGAAGAAGCAAGACTTCTTATTCTTTCTCATAAGTTGGTCATTCTACCCTCTGAATATATCAGTTAAAACACTGATAATCCTCAACACAGGTTTGCAGTGTGCTCTCTACACCTCTTTTTTTAGCTTACTGGTGTATATTTCACCAAATTTACCCAGACCATCTAAGTATTTTTGTGGTCCAGAGAATGCTACATTTCAAGTGGTAACCAAAACAAGGATTAGAAATCCCTTTGGGAAGTTTTATGTCCTTATCTGTTTGACTTTGGTTTTTCTGCCTTATGTTTAGGAAAATCATTGTCCGTTTGAAATATATAGAAGTACAAATTGTGCTCATTTAATAGCAGTATCATAACAGTGTAAAGATTGTTCTTTTTTATTTGGTTTATATTCTGATTATCTTTGCATGTACCTGACAGAAATCCCACGTATTGAGAGAATTGTATGTAAGGAGAAGGATATGCTGATATAACTTCTAAACATATATGTAATGTCTCCACTGATTCCAAAATTGATGCTAAACATATGCTCTTTGTTTTCAGTAAAATTGTTTTATAGTAGGTCTCTGTGCCAAAGTCCATGTATGTATTTGTAAATTTATGTGTGGTATGGTGTTCCTCAGAATAACTAATTCTTACTTCTCTGCCTTTACAGGTGAGAAACCCTACAAATGTCAAATCTGTAATCAGTCTTTTAGAATTAAGAAGACATTAACAAAACACATGGTTATTCATTCAGATGCTCGACCTTTTAATTGCCAACACTGCCATGCTACGTTTAAACGAAAAGACAAGCTGAAGTATCATATTGATCATGTTCATGGATCAAAGGCTGCAGAAGAGGCATTGACATCTTCTTCAGAGGAAAAGCTAGTCTCCTTACCAGTGCAGTACACCGCCGATGACAAAGTTTACCAAACTGAGGCTAAACAATATGTGGAACAGTCCAAAGCATATCAGTCAGATGCCAAAACTTTGCTACAGAATGTATCTACAGATGTATGTGTGCCTGTGACTCTGGTACCAGTTCAGATGTCCGATCCGCAAGCTGATCTAGTACAGCATACTACTCAGTCACATGGCATTCTTCCTCCACAACCTGAGCAGACAGATTATCAACGAGCAACAGATCTGTCATTTCTAGAGAAATACACTCTTACTCCACAGCCTGCAAATATTGTTCATCCTGTAAGGCCTGAACAAATGTTGGATCCTAGAGACCAGTCATATCTTGGAACTTTACTGGGGCTAGATACAGCTCCTACTGTACAGAATATTTCAAACAATGAACGTTCATGATCAGACCATAACATTCCACCTAATTTACTAAGCCATTAGCCAACAGAAGGCTGATATGGCAATTGAGATTTATATTTTATATTTTATTTGGACTCATGAGTCTTCTGCATAGTTTTGGAAAAACAGGTTTGTTTACATGATATTTGAACATTAAGGCACATTTTGATGCATACTGAAAGTGTGTTTCTTGTGATTTTAAGAGTTTTTAAAAATCTTATAGATGGTCTTCTAAAAGTTGTGTTCTGAAATATCTTAAAGCATAGTGGCTGAGAAATGTAATCACATATCTGGCTATTAATTTAAAAAAAAAGGTTTGCCTTTCTGCATCTCACTTTGAGTTAATGTTTCAGGTGTAATAGAAAGTATTCTGGAAGAATAAGGACTATATCAAATTCCTTAGAAGTTGTAAGGGCAGGCAGGGATATAAACCACAAACTTTGTATTATGTTTCACAGAGAAATTAAAATATAATTTTATTTGAACCCTAAGGCATTTTTGGAGGGTTTTAAAATCTGCTGGATTCTGGAACCTAGCCAATGGATACAGAAACTAGATTCTTCTGAAAAGTGATTCAGATATTTTATGCAGACACTAAATGGGGTGTTTGGTGATCTCCCTAATTAGGCTGCCTAAATTTGGCCTCTTAAGTCTTCCTTGAGCTCTGTATGTTGAATAATGTGGGAAGATCTAGACAGTTACATTGTCTAATTTTCTACAGTTAGACCTATATAATTTTAATATACATTTTTTCATGCTTTTCAACCTAGTTTGTCTTCCAAAGTGTGCCCCACACTCTAACTTTGAAAGAAATGGGGGTATTTGCAAGGTCATTTTAATCTATGAGCAGTCAAAGGATTGGCATGGTTTATTCTTGTGAGAATGTAAGTTACACCAGGGTTCCACATTAGCATGCTTATTTTCAGGTTATCTGTGATGGAGAAGAAATTTTGAAGACTATTTTTCCAGAACAATACTCAACTTCTGTTGAAGAAAAGAAAGAAATAATCAGTACTTATAAATCTCTTGTAACTTACCAATGAAATTTTGTTTCTCACTTTCTTGTACAGTGTTTATAAAACAAAGTCAAGCTCTTGAGAGTATTTTATGTCTTTAATTATTTTTAGCTTTTTCTTTACTAGGCATAAGGGTTTTGTTTTGGTTTTGTTTTGCTTTGGGTTTGTTTTTGGTTTTTTTTCTAAAAGAATCATTTTGAACTACAGGTCTAGTGTAATTCATGGTGAAATGTAGTATAATTTAACCTCATCAAGCTTTCTATTTTAAGCCTACTTTAAAAATAATTATTCTGTGTTTGTTTGGTGAATATTATGCCAAAGAAAATACCTGAAGTAATCTTAACATCTTCATTATTCCTCACAAGGATTATATATTAAGGCAAAATTTTCCCCAGGTTTTCCTGTTCTTAAATTATTATCTTAAAGAAGCTTCAAAATGGGAAACTGGGCATGTGTATTATTGTAACTGTTAAATATATCCAACGACCTGAGCACAAGCAATCTGTGGTGAAAAGCTGTTTTATCATCACAGTTCTGTAAACTCTTTAAGTGGCATGGATCTTTTTAAATCCTATTCAAGTACTTTGGTGTTAGATTCTGTTAATCCCAATCTACTTCAGCTTTGAGCAGTTTGCAGGAGAGGGGCCAGAGCTGCCTGAATGTTCTTATTTTGAAGCTTGTACCCTAATGGATTCTTAACCTAACACACCAAAGATTTCTGTTAGCTGTTAAATAAATAGTGGCAGAGTTACTGGATTTTAAGTGTTATCGATATTTAAATAGGACTTAGCCAAAGAAGCACAATAGAAGTCCTAAACTTTAAAAGTTCAGTTTCTAAAACAGGACTACATATGTTTAACTGTTCTATGTTTGTATCTCTAAAGTAAAATTTAGAGCTGTGCTCTGGGAATGTTCGAACTGACATGCTGTAAATGTATCTGGTAGGAAGCTGAATACTAGCAAATACACAGCAATAATGAGGCCATTGAATGCCACCTCCTGAAAGGACACTATCAAGTACTACCATTTCTGCTAAGTCCACCTTCAATCCCTTTCAAATTAAAACTGTTTCTGTCATCCTTACACTCCATGGCTTGAAAATGGCCGGTTTATGTGTAGTTTTCAAGTCAACATGTATGTATTGTATTCATATAAATGCTTCTGGACATGAAACATGACTTCCAGCGTTTGTAATTGTATTGTTAAAAATAACTGGGCATCAGTGGTGTCAGTGCAGTTGTCAGACTAAAAAGCTTAACTGTCTTTGTTATTTCTTGTTTTTTCTGTCCTACAGTAGGAAAAGAGTATTGTAGGATTTTGACAAAACAGTGACATAAAAGTAGTTGGTAACTAAATTTTTCTTTTTAAAATCCAGTCTGTTCAGAAGGCACTCTAGGAAAATACTAAAATGGAGTTTGGAGCATGTTTACTTGATAATGTCCTTTTAAAAATTCTTTCATTATTGTGCCTTTTATATATATCCTGAATAATGGGTTTTTTTCTCTAGTTCAGTTGATTATTTGGAAAACATTATGGTCAATATTTTCCAAAGGGCTTCATGTTTTTGGGTGCCCAACAAGAAACAGACTATAAAAGGACTTATTTTTCAGAAATCCAGTGCTATCTTTGTTGTTTGGGTGACCAGAATTACTAGTCATTCCTGGGAAAAATGACCTACTAGTTCTTTGGCATTCTTTTGTTTGCAGATAACCCTACTAGTTACTGTTTTTACCTGCTGGTCAGGCTGGATCATTGCCAGTTGACAGTGAAAGAAAAGAGGAAAGCTTATGTGCTAGATACATAGTTTTTATTTTTTTTAATATCATGAGCTGTAATTCTTATGGCTTTACATCTATTTAAAATTCATATATGAACAAAGTACATTTTCATGGACTGGTACTTCATTTGGTAGGTGCAAATAGCTGGTCTCTGCTTGACAGAGGACAGTTCCTCTTTGGAGGACTGAGGTGAAGGGCAGAGATCTGCACCTCACAGCTGCATGGGTCAAAACTCCATAGGTGTCTGGTACCTCCATTTTAATATGTATGTGTACTCATCCAAGAGTGCATGTCCTATTGAGCATGGAGGCTGCTTTTACAATAAAGGCTATGTTTTATCTGGCAGTCACTGACTCAGTTGACCATTTGTTGCCAAAGAAGGAAGAAGCAGGTCTCTCTTAAAAATGTCTTTAAAGAGCGATCAGTGGCACATTGCAGAAAGTTGGTCTTTTCTACCAGCTGACCTTTGGGGAGAAGAGTGGATTCTGTGTTGGTACTCTAAACTGCTACCTTGTTCTGAGAACTTATTGCACTTGTTCTGTTTAAAAATTCTGTATTTTTTGCTAAACAAAATTAAGTGGATTTTATGTTCAGTTTATTTATTTATATTGGAATTTCCTTTTTGAGCACTGACACTTTTCCTACAGAAGTATGGCTCTCACGGGCTCTTTTTCTGCTGAATATCAGTAGTTGTAATGGTGATGATACATCTTTTGTAAAGCTGTGGTTTCCTTGAAAGTATAGTGCTACTTTAGTCTGGATTGTAATTCAGGTAGTTATTTTTTAAAGATGGGTCTTACCAGAACACAATGACAAAAAACATATTGGTATCATCAAAGAGCTAGGCTTACTTCCCTAGTAATGAATGTGAAAGACCATCCAGAACCCTGAAGAATGCTTCGAAGGAATCATCTCATGATGTGCTTAACTGAACATGAAATGTGTTATGGAGTGCTAAGGAATAAATGACCCTCAAGGTTTAAAATCTAAAATGATTTATGTGTAGAGGTTAATGAATGTAGAGTTATCAATGAATTCTAAGAAGGATGTAGTAGATTATTGTTTTAAGGGAAAAAAAACAACCAATTCAAAAGAAGTGAAATGAGGTATGCTCTGTATTGAGCATACCTGCGTAACTGATCCAGGTTGCGTGTTTTCCATGTGACTGAAGCTGAAGGGAAATAGAATGTGTTTATCTGTAGGTCCTTGTGACTGCTGCCACATGCCATCTTTTTCTACAATACCATCTCTCAATGCTTTGGTTGTTTCCGTCATATGCATTAAGGATGATACTGGCAGAATATATATACTGCAGGGCAGTCACTTTGCTTAAGCCCGGAAGGGTCTTTTTCCACGGTTCCTGAGAAATTTTTTGGTTTAAAAAGATTTGATGGGTTAAAGGTAAAATTTTTTTTTAATCCCCCATAACCATTTTGATTGTGTTAAAATGTCAGTCCTTTCATATGAAAGAATAAGGTGAAATAAACTCAATATTTTGTCACTGGTATATAAGATAATGTGTTTTAAATGTGATCTGTATAGGTTGATATTTTAGATGGAAGTCTTTAAGTAAAGTTGTCTTTTTCAGGATAATTCTTTGCTGTAAGGAAGAGTTAGGAAGTGTACTGTAACTGTAGAAGTACTCAGTCCTATGTGTAATTTTGTTTGTTATGCAAAAGTAAAGTTCTTGTGTCTTAACACTGCTCGCTTCACAGGATTTCTTGCAGGGGTGCTTGCACGAGTTTTTGATTTCTCTCCAGGGCCCCTTTTTATTTTAATAGCATGGAAACACAGCATTCTGTGTGTCTTTCAGCTTTAAAGCTCACAAAAGATAAACAAATGAGGCTTCTTCTTTTTTTCCATTAAATTTGTGTGCATCTCATTCTACTTAAAAATATTTTGTAAATTAAATTTATTTAGAAAAATACTTGGCTTTGCTTGTTTTTCTTTTCAATAATATGGGAAGAGCTTTTTAGCATGAAGGTTTAGCTAAATCCATTATTATATTATTAATTTTTATTTAGCTATTTAGCTATCACCATCATTTCATTGTGAAGCATGGCTCGAGCTCTGCATGTTCTACCACACGGCGGCGCCTCTCCTGCCCCTGCGAGGTCGGGTCGTTTAAATAAAACGCCCAGCGCTCATTGGCGGAGCAGCGAGGGGGCGGGGCAAGGCGGGGCGGTCTGGCGCGGGGATTGGCGGGGGCGCCGCGTTTGAACAGGCGGGTGGAGGCGCGGCGGTTGGTGCTGTGGCGGAGTGTGTTGTGGTGGAGCGCTGGGTGTGTGAAGAGTGGGAGCCGACCCCGCTCCGGGGTTCTGCCCCGGGTATGGCAGCGGGTTTCTTCTCTGGAGCGGCGGTGTGGGAGCTGAGTGCCGCCGCCAACCCTAGGCGGCGGCGCTGGTCCACGCGGGGTGATGAGGAGGACGCGGATGAAGTCCCCGCTGTGCTGGTCCTGAGCCACTTCTCCCGGCCGCCGTTCCTCAGCTTCGGCAGCCTGCGTGTCGGCGCCTCCCGCACGCGCTTCCTGGGCATCGACAACCCCAACGCAGAGGACACGGAGGTGGTCGTCGACCGCTTCCCTGCTGCTGACAGGGGCTTCAGCATCGAGCATCGCCGCTTTTTCGTGCAGGTACCGGGAGGGGCGCGGGGGTACGGCAGGGAGGACTGGGGTGTGTGTGACACCCGAGGGGACCCTGGCAGGCTGCTGGGCGGTGGGGAGGGCCGTGGCCTGAGGGGTGTTTCTGGTTTGCAGCGTTATCCTCCGCCGGGAGAGTCACGCATCACCTGGCGGCGTACAACCATAGGATGTATTGGGGCGGGTTTGGTACTCGGTACCCTTGGAGCTGCGCCCCCGCTGTGGGCAGTGTTTGTGGGTGCTGTGCTCGTGTTTCGCCTTCGCATGAAAGCGGAAATGAAGGGGGAGCCTTAGGTGGTGGGGTGAGACCCGGTGCCGGGGGCCTGTCACAGGCACAGAGAGGCTTTTGGCAGGAAGGTGGTGGGGAAAAAGTAAAGTAAATGTTCTCTGGGAATGTGGTTTTAAAAAAGAGACAGGAGAGTAAGAGGTGTTCAAAAAGTGGTCTCTCAAAACGTTGGAGGCGATTTGTTTAGGAAAAAGTCTAAGGGAGTTTGTGGAGGAGATGGCAATTCACTCCTCTGCATGGTAATATAATGGAGAACAAAGCAGGCTTACTCTAGGAATAAATATACAATTTCTGAGGAAATATAAACCATGGCTAAGGCAATCAATGGGATTTTTTTAAGGACAATTTAAACAAAAAAGTCTCCAGAGCCTTCCTAAGAGAAACTCTCTGGAGATCCTTTGCATCAACGTACTTATAAAAACAGACTGGGGTCTCACTGTGAAGTATTTGAATAACAAGTTCTTATAGTAATTAATGCTAACCAGTGTTGACCGGCTTTACTGTATAAGCACATATTGAATTAGTTTATATGTTTTCATTAAATACATCTGCCCAAGGGAAGTGGAACTCCTAATTTGTATGCTCAAGAGATTGGTCGTTTTCAAGATCTCTTTTTGATTTTTATCAGACGTATAACCATTCTTTGGTCTGTGTCTTGGTTTTGCAGGGACAGAGTTGATGTTCTTCTTGGTAGCCAGTACAGTGCTGTGTTCTGGCTTTAGTATGAGAATAATGCTGATAAGACACCAGTATTTTGGTTGTTGCTCAGTAGCGCTTACCCTGATCAAGGACTTCGCAGTTTCTTATGCTCTGCCAGTGAGGAGGGGCACAAGAAGCCCGGAGGGACAGAGACAGGACACCTGACCTGAACTAACCAGAGAGATATTCCATACTACAACACGTCATGCCCAGTATAAAAACTGGGGGGAGCTGGCCAAGAGGGGGTGACTGGTGCTCCATTGTGGGCTGGGCATCAGTCAGTGGGTGATGAGCACTTGTATTCTGCATCACTTATGTTCCTTGGGTTTTATTCTTCTTCCTCTTTTTCCTATTATTACATTTGTTATGTTTTACTTCAGTTATTAAGCTATTCTTACCTGAGCCTGTGGGTTTTACCTTTTTCTGATGCTCCTCCCCATTCCATGGCTGGTGTGCATGCATACTTTGTTGGCTGCTGGGCTTAAACCATGACAGTCTGTCAGTACTGAGACCAGCAGTGCACCGAAATGGTTTGGTAGAGGTTACCTAGGTTACATAATCTTTACTTAGATCACGCATAGCTCCATAGCTTCCTTGCCTATTTGCATCTTTATTCAATTAACTTAGGTGTCAAATCTCATCTTTGTAGGCTATTTAACTAAAAGAAATTTACACTTGTATTTAGATTCAGGTAAGGTCCTAAAAATTAACCTCTGATTATTGGTCCAACTATAATTCTTGCAAAATTACTTTAAAGGACCTACATGGTTAGTATGTGCAAAAAGTTATTTCTTCTACTTACCTTTACTCAAATCTTGTCCTTTCTACTATGTGTTATATCTACATGTGTTCTTGCTTGTTTTCCTTTATAGTTTCATTAAGGGGTACACTTTTGATTGAGGTTGCTTAAATTTACATGCCAGGGGAAGAATTGACATTTAAAAAATTGTTTACTGTTTCATGTTGTCAGAATACATGTTGCTTATCTATACTGCTTCTAATTTGATTCACTTACTTTGTCTTTGTTACATAAGTATACCCAAGTACTAGATTTAATTGTTTCTTTTTCTTCAATAGTCAGGACAAAGAGTCTTTGCTTCTGTAACATGGACACCACTAGAAGAAGGAAAAGTCAGAGAACTGATAACTTTTGTTATTAATGGCATTGTAAAGCATCAAGCTGTGCTCCTGGGTGTTGCTGAGCAGCCTCTGAAGAAAAAGGTGAGTGTGTTTATTATATGTCTTGATTCCACTGCTTTAGCATAGCTGACACAATACTGTTTTTATTAGTAGAAAATTCAATGAAGGAGAATTAAAATTTGATAAATGGTGCTGTCTGTAGGAATACCCATTGTCTTAGTTTTTTTCATCTGGTTTGGAAAGTAGATATTAGTGCATTACAGCTTAGAGAATAAAACTAAAACATGACCCAAAAAGCCTGAAAAGAATTTGCCATGAGTTTTGGACTAGGTATTCTTTTTATAGTATTTTTAGACTTTTAATACACTAGTAACCTTCATTTTTACACATGGAAGTATTTAGAAAGTCAGCATATTAACTTTCATTTGTGGTTCTTTTTCAGAGGAGTCTTTGGGATACTATAAAAAAGAAAAACTCTTCAGAAATATCTGCTTCAACAAAAGTTAAGAAAAGTACTTCAAAAGTTAAAAATATTAATAAAACCTTTCAAGTTTCTCAGAAAGTGGAAAGACTTAGAAGCCCACTTCAGTCATGTGAAAATCAGAACATGGTGGAAAGTAGTACATCCCCAGGAAATGATTCTGTTGTTGGCTCAGAAAATAAATTGCCTATATCTCCTATTGCACCAGTGCTAGAGGAACATTGTAGTAATGCTTGCACACCACTTGCAATGAGAAGATCAACTACATTCTTGGATATCGCTGCCACTGTGAATAATGAGTTAATGCCTGAAACGGACAGCTGTGATGTCAAGAAATTTGTTATTGAGCACAATGATTTTGAAAATGCGTACAGTACTACTGGAGTAGCACAACTGTCAATTTCAAACAATGAAGTAATTCTTAATCGTGTGCTCCCGTCAGTTTGCACTCCAGAACACTCGGCATCCTTGCCTGTTCTATGTACAAGGAGGATTTTAAGTCCAGATTCTTTCATAAATGACAGTTATCAAGTGGATATAGGTATAGTAGAACAGCCTATTCCAATTCTGTCACCTGATCAATTTGTGAAAGACAGCTTGTCAGACAAGCATTTAAAGACTCCTATACTCGAAGCAGCTGTAATATCTTCTACTACAGAGACTTATGTTGTAAAGAAATTCCCTCCCTCAAAATGGAAAAAAAATGGAGATGTAGAAACAAAACCACATGTTCATATAGAACACAACTTAAATGAAGTCTTGGAGATGCATAATGTAGAATCAAAGGTATTTCATAATGATAAACCCGAAGAAAATCACTTCAGATTTGCTTCCAGAGAGGAACTTCAGACTTGCAATTCTTTGAGAGAACAACCAAAAAAGCGTCCAGTTCTTTCTGCCACTGTCATAAAAAATAAGCCTGATGCTGAAGAAAAAACAAGGGAAACCCACTGGCCCAAATCTAAAAAATGCCTTAATAAAGCAATAATGGGATGTGCTGATGTGCCTGTACATACACAAGCAAAAATATCTAACCAACTTCCAGTGATAGGTCCCATTTCAGCTGACAATGAGAAAGTAAATTTATCTCCTACTGGATCAACTTCTTTATGTCGTAAAAGGAAAAGTGACATATATGTAGAAAATAGTAAAGCTACAGCTCCAGTGTATGTGGAAGTAGTGGAAAGAAAAAGAACCCTTATGTCTAGTGTGGACAATAAAACACATACCACTGTAAGACCATCAGCCTTCAAACCCACAAACCGAGAGAGAGTAGGGCAGAGGAAGAAAGCTGGTGAGCAGTTTTTCTTTCATTTACCACTTTTCTGAAAGATGCCTTTGATTATGGAATTTGTGTAGCAAACTTGAACTGTCTAGCAACAGTCAGGAATATTTCATATCTCATAGAATCATAGAATACCAGATTGTAAGGGTTGTCTGGTTCAACCTTCCTAGGCAAAGCCTGACCTCGACTAGATAGCGCAGCATGCTGACCAGCTGAATCTTAAAGGTGTCCAACACTGGGGGAATCCACCACTTCCCTGGGAGATTATTCCAGTGGCTGATTATTCTCATTGTGAAAAGTTTTCTTCTGTGTCCAGTCAGAATTTCCCCAGGAAATTCTGTAGCTTATGCCCATTACCCCTTTCTTTTCCACGTGACTCCTTGTAAAAAGGGAGTCTTAAGTCACCTTTATAGATACCTTTTGAATACTGTAACATGATGATAAGGTCTCCCCTGATCCTTTTCATATCTCTGAAATTTGGGCCTTTTTCAGTTTGTTAGATATTGTCTGGATTTTAAAAATTTGAAAGCCAATTTTGGTGATGTAATTAGCTTAAAATTTACTTTACTCTTTTGTAAACCTTGCTAATGACAGTAACATGAAAAGTGTCTGACACTTTTCAAGCAGAGTTCCTGTAACTTAAATTTACTAATAACTTACTGCACAAGATTTGTCATATGTACACTTAGTGTTGTGAATATTTGACTCCATTACTGTTGTCACATGTTTTCAAATATGTAGTTCTCAAGTCTCATTCACTCTGCCTGCTTTTTACTAATTAGCTTATCAGCCTTGCATAGATCCTTCTGTCTTTATAGTTTGCCAGTACTTTGTTGCTCGAAGGTCAGTAGTTGACTTCTTGTATTCAATGTATTTAGGGTTTTCTAAATACTCCGTTCCCAAATATGCTCTGGAATTCAAAAAGAATGAGGGTATGTAACTGAAAGATGCATTTAATTTGCAGAATCTTCACATAGGTCGTAACAGGAAAAATTTGTCATGGCTTTCAGGTGAAAATAACATATGCTGCTTGCTTCAGTTCAAATGATCTGTTCTGTGATCTAGATTTTATTTGGGGCTTTCAGTAATGCCCTTTATTTCAGGCTTTTTAAGATAAGTCTACATAAAACAAGAACACACTAACAGTGCTAGTGTGTAGCAGGAAGAGCTGTGTTACCTAACAGGTAATTTCTATTAGAGTTTGTATATGTCTATATTGATTAGAGTAAGGTTAAATGGACTGGACAAGGAAGTACTCTGTGAGCTCAAAATGACTTTGGTGTCTCTTAATCCTAGTTGAGAAACACAGAAATGACAGCTTTGAGTTACTTTCTTATTGACTTTTTTTCTTGAGAAATACAACCTGTTACTCTTTTAATTGTACAAACATTGTCTCTAGGCTTCACAAAAAGAACTCATGTTTTACTACTAAAATTTAACTTTGAAAAGCCAATCAGTAATTTAATCCTTTTGAGGCCCAGCTTTATTAAAAATTACCAGTATGTATTAAAAATTTATTAGAAGTGCAAGAAAGACTGGGATGACTACTTCACTTCTAAAGAAGTGAATGTTCTACTACTTGAAGCTAAGCAGGAGGGTACAACTAGTAAAAGTCCTCCTACTGCTAATGATACTTGTTAGCTAGTGCCTTGATGCCTAATCTAACACGACTTGGGCTGCTCTGAAATGAGTATCAATGTAGTATAACATCTAACTGTGTGAAGAGGTGAGTCAAGCCCTAAAATTCTTACTTTTTACCTCATATGTTTATAGAGTACACTTTCACATATTCTAATGAATGTTTTTACCAATTAGCTTAGTGTTTCTAGCCATATGATAATCAATTACAAATGGTGTGTTTCCTTTATGTATGGAAAACCCGTGAAATGCAATAGTACTTGTTTATTCAACTATTTTTCCCTTTTATTTGTCATCAAACTGATTTGCTTAACTTTTTCCATCAACAGATTACTGGTATTTCACATGGGTTTATGGGGAATTACTCTAGTTCTGTGTTTTATAAATTATATAAACTTTAATACATTAACTTTCACTGACATATATGTTGTTGATATTTGTGTGTGAATGCTTATAGGTTCTTCACTTCAAAAAGCGTCTAGAACTACCAACAGAATTAGTAAACCCATCCCTGGATTGGCTCAGTCTCGCCTGACGTTTGTGAAACCACTGAAAACAGGTAAGCCGGCTTGTGGCATTTAGTAAAACAGTATGCACTGAAATGAACATCACAATTGTTGTATTGCTAGTGATTGGTAAGACCAACTGGTTAGAGCTGAGATGAAATAGAAGATTGTACCTACAATGACTCAACATCTAGTAGAAAAATATATGTAGCCTTTCACGTTCCATTTTGACCACTCATAAGAAAAGTGGTTGCAACACATTGGCCAGCTGAAGGTACATGTTACTTTCTTTCAGGTTTGCTTGTAAATGTAAAAGCTACATTTTTTACAAACATACACACAGAGAATGTTCCCAGCTGACTGGTGGTTGTCAGTGAAATGCCTCTGATATCTGATACCATTTTAATACAACAGAATACCTAAGAAAACCTTTTACCAAAAGAATTATTATTTTGCAGAGCTAATAATACTAATTTGATCTGATCAGAAAAATTTATCTATAAAATGGTTCTTCCTGGATGTAATCCAACTCAACTTTTTGCCACAAGATGTGCATTGCAAATGGCCTGGGTTCTAGAAATCTTGTATTCGTTCTAGCGCTTTAGTAATTTAATTCATGTTTTGTGACTGAAATTTATTTAGCAATGGCTGATCTGAAGTTACTGAAGATTGTAACAGTCTGCTTTTTTCTGCTATAGTGCTAAATGGAGTGTAAAATGTCAGTCCTTTCCACAATGAAATGTATATTGGTTATCAAGCATTTAAAGACCTGCAGAGACTCTTCTTTTTTTTTTTTTTAAAGTCATCCCTAGGCATCCAATGCCTTTTGCTGCTAAAAATATGTTTTATGATGAGCGTTGGAAGGAAAAGCAGCAACGAGGTTTCACCTGGTGGTTAAATTTTGTACTTACCCCTGATGACTTCAATGTAAAACCAAACACCTCACAAGGTAAGGGTACAAAAAATTTCACTGACTTTTGATGTTCTTGAACATTATATAACATACTTTATTAGCATTAACTAGTAGTACCAACTTGTTACTTTAGTTTCTGTAACATTAAGCTCTTAGGTAAGAGTAGCTTTTCGGTTTTTATTTTTTATGTATCACCTGTGTTTCCCTTTTCAGCCTTTGATTTAATACAGTGATAATCATAATCCAAATATTTGGTAATGTGTCTCAGTGGCAGTTAAGCTAGAAAATATGGAATATGCTGAACCAAAAACAGTTCTTACACTAGGCACAGTGCTGTCCATCCCAGCAGAATTTTATAACCATCTAACCCTTTTCAGAGTCATATTTTCTTCTCACTTGCTCACACCAAGCACAGCATACCATACACCTGAATGTTCTAAAACAAGGCATACACACTGGAACGTGTGGCTGTGACACTCCTCAGTGTGTGTTGAGTGTCGAATCCCCACCTGCTGAAAAACATTATAGCTCTCACTTTACTAAAATGACAGTGTAATGTACTTCTTCGACAATCTGCAGCTTCAATCTAAAAAACTAAAGATGGTACAATTGATCTTAAAATTGCATTCCTAGCACTACTTGCTTATGAAATAAGCATTGTTATATTAAATATTTGACTAATATACATATACTTGACAATATATGTTTAGTACAACAACTTATAAGCTTCTTGAGGAATAAAATCATTAGTCAGAAGGAAGCTAGCAAAATGTGAATTTAGAGAGAAAAAAGTAAATAAGATGGGAAAAGCTACCTTTGTTTGGGATATAAATGCATACATTTTGTGTGCTTTTAAGCAGTAAATGCAGCTGCTCTTATCCTGGGAGAAGAGAACCATCATAAACCCAGTGTTCTTAAAGCACCAACAAAAGATGAAGCATCTCTAAAAGCTTATATGGCTCATCGTAAGCTGAATAAGTTACGACGTGATGCTTGCCGTTTGTTTACATCTGAAACAATGGTTAAAGCTATTAAGAAGCTGGAAGTTGAAATTGAAAGTAGACGTTTGCTAGTTCGTAGAGACAGACACCTCTGGAAAGACATAGGTAAGAATACTAAAACTTTGCATCCTCTCTTTTCTTGTAAATAGATAAAAGGTATTTACAAACTAAGTTGATTTAATCTAAAATTGGTTGATAGAAATTTTTGCTATAATATGAAATATTTGCTGGAAGTAATATTACATAATGCTCTCTTGCAGGAGAGAGGCAGAAAGTCCTTAACTGGCTTTTATCTTACAACCCTTTGTGGCTGCGTATAGGCCTGGAGGTAGGTGCAGAATTTATGGGCTATAATTAAATTTTAAAGACATCTAGCATTTTTTTAGTAGGGGATGTTTTGGGTTTCTTTGTATTTTCTGTTGTACTAAATGAGAAGTTTAATTTAGTTATAGCATATTTACATCTCTTAATACAACAGACTTGCTTTTAAAAAGTGTTTAGCTTATTAAAAAGGAAAGTATTTAATCAAGGAAAATGGAAATTATCTCCCTGGCCAGTAACACAAAAGCAGATTCCTATAAGTTTCACTCTTTACTAAACTGGAGAAAAATGTGGTTGTCTTAAAGAAGTTCCTGCTTGATTCCCAAGGTGCAGATTATTGTACATGTTTTGAAATGAGAATGTTTCTTCTGGACTTCCCTTTGCTTTTATCCTTCAGCCACTGATTTGAAAAACTGGTTGCTTTTTAGAGGCTATTTACTGTTTACTACTTCAGAATTTCAGTAATGTATGATGTTATTTAAAAAACCTACCTCACCTGTATATGAGATAATTTTTAATGGCTTTGCTTTTTTCCCCCCTCCTTTCATATTAGACTGTTTATGGAGAACTGATAGCTTTGGAAAGCAATAGTGATGTTATGGGTTTAGCAATATTTATCCTTAATCGCTTGCTTTGGAACCCTGATATTGCAGCTGAATACAGACATCCCATTGTGCCTCACTTTTACCGAGAAGGTAAGTACTATTTCCCCGAATTAGGTTATTTTTAGCACTTAATTTTTGAACTGTCACATAATGGGTTCTGCCTTTTTAGGTCATGAAGAAGCTTTGTCAAAATTCACACTAAAAAAATTGCTGCTCTTAGTTTGCTTTCTGGATTGTGCCAAACAGTCCAGGATCATTGACCATGACCCTTGCCTCTTTTGTAAGGATGCAGAGTTCAAGGTAAGAGACTTGTGATTTGCTGTCTCCCTCCAACATTGTCATAAGATTCAATGTAGAGTTTATTTTTTAATCTGTGTACTTTTCTTTAACAAGTCTTGTCTGTTCATCCATTTGCACGAGCTTTTGCAATACACCATCTCATGGTCATGTAAAGGAAATTCCAAGAAAACTGAGGTGTTGGTCTTGTAGGAAGGACCTTGTTATCTTGCGTTATCAGGTTTCCCTCTCTAAGGTTAAGCTTCTGCATTATTTTCAAATATCACTCTAGCATGCTGCAGCTGATCTTAAACTGCAAGTCAGATTGATGGGATTTTCTGTTGGGGTTTTTTTCTGTTACTTTGTTGTGACAAGACTATGCAACATGTATTGTACAAAGGTTTTGATTAACAAGTATGTTATGTTCAAATAAAATCACTTTTTTGGGGGCTTGTAATATATTGACAGGCAGACTGAGAAAAAAGTATTCCTGAATTTGGTGGTGTTTTCAATGACATGGTAGCCAGGTATGATGAAAATTAAAGCTGTGTGAACTAGCTCAAAATAAATTAAAACAAAGTAATTTATCACTTTAAATATTAGGCAAGGAAACACCAAGTCCAATTTGGGAGACAAGGGAGGAAAATTGTTTTCTGCTTGATGAATATTGTAGTGTTAAGATTATCTTGCCTTTTAATTTTGTTTTTCAATCTATTTTAGGCTAGCAAAGACCTTCTGCTTGCATTTTCTCGGGACTTCCTGAGTGGTGAAGGTGACCTTTCCCGACATCTTGGTTTCTTAGGACTACCTGTCAGACATATTCAAACTCCACTTGATGAATTTGATTTTGCTGTAACAAATCTGGCTGTGGACTTACAATGTGGCATTCGTCTTGTGTATGTTGATATAGAATTACTTTGAACTATTTCTTTTATTTTATACAGTACTTAATATGATCATTAAACTGTGAAATTCCCTTTTTAGGAGAACAATGGAACTTCTCACCAAAAACTGGGATCTTTCAAAACAACTTAGAGTTCCTGCAATAAGTCGCCTACAGAAGATGCATAATGTCGACATAGTTCTTAATGTCCTTAAAGAGCGAGGAATTCACTTGAAAGATGAAAGTGGTAAGGCCTAGAAAGCAGGGTTACTCGAAGTGCATTGGAGTAGTGCACACTTTAATTCCCTGTTTTATTTAATAGGTGCTTCAATTGACTCCAGGGATATTGTGGATAGACACAGAGAACGAACGTTAGCACTCTTGTGGAAAATTGTTTTTGCCTTCCAGGTACTATTCAATTACTTAGACTGGTGTTTTTACTTGTAACAAACAAACAAATTTTCAGGAATATTTGTTGTCAGTGAAAGCCTATAAGATTTAATTTTAGGCTGAAATGATCTGTTTTGAAGTGCCATGCAAACTTTACCTAAATCAACTAACTGTGGCCTAAAAATACAGATTCAGTAACATTTTAACTGTGCTTTTTCTTATATACATTCATACAAGTTTTTGGAAAACTTTTAGTTTATGTTGTATGCCAATAGAATTGGTAGTGAAAAGTAAAATAACGTTGGTCTCAAAATGGTAAGTAAGAGTAAAATTGTTAGTAAGAGCTGGTAAGCTCTTACTAACTGAAAAGCCTGTTTTGGTGTTACGCTGATAGGTAATTATAAAGTAAGCTCCGAAGCTGTAGCTCTTCTAGTTTTTTTTTGTTGGTTTTTTTTTTTTTTTTTTCATTTGTCTGAAACAGTCAATTTGGAGAAACATTCTTCAAAAAAGTATGAAAATTTCTTGGGCATTACTGCAATGGTATTTCAAAACCAGTGGGAAAAAAATAGTAGAAGCAGCAAAATAGTTTCTTGAGACTGTTTTAAGAATTAACTTGTGTTCAATAGTCTTTTGAAAATACGTATCCAGCCAGTAAATCCAGAAGGAACTTAAAAGTAGGAAAGCTAAAATAACTTATCAGTTGAGGTGGAAATTGACCACTAAGTAGTTGGGTATATAAGTACAGTTAACTATATCTAAAGCGAGAATTTCAAAGACTGTAGCCACAGAGCTGTCAGTCAGAAGAACATAATAAAAATCAAATGTAACTATCTTCTTAACTACTGTTATAGTATTGAGAAGTTACCTTCATTCAGTTGGTTCTCCTGATGCACATGTCACAGTTCCATTACTTTTGATTGAAGAAATAATTTCAGTAAGCAGTGGCTTTATCCAAGCCCTGTGGATATGATACTGGTTCTCCAAATCTCACAGCATCACACCAGCTCAAGTCCTCTTGGAATCCCGTAAATGATGAGTGGTGGTACATGGACTCAGTAGAAAAGCAAATGAGACTCTGAAACTGTTTTTTTTCCTCTGAAAAGATGGTGAAATTACACAGGTTTTGGGGAATTTCCCTGTTTTCCCCAGCTATAATAACTGTTTTACACAGGACAGTGAAAATGTGGGTTTAGGTTCTTTTATTTGAAGCAGTTGGTAGTAGACACTGCCATCTATGCTGTCAGGTCCTGGTTATAGTCTACTGATTCAGAGTGGCAGGTACTGCTAAGTAGTGAGAGCAGGCTCTCTTTAAAATGCCGCATTTAAAGCCTCTATATCCAGCTGCAATAATGCATAACATGTTGGAATGTTGGTGACAAAAAAATCTTTTTTTTTCTTCCTAATAGGTGGATATATTTCTCAATGTGGAACAGTTAAAAGAAGAAATTGAGTTTTTAAGGAATACAAACAAGAGGAAAACACAATTGAGTGCTCGCAAGACTTTTCCAAATTCTTGTAGAGTACAAGAAGATAATAGTAGTAATTTCTCACCTCAAAGTTACAGTGAAAATGTAAAGCTGCTGATGGCATGGGTTAATGCTGTTTGTGGATTTTACAATATCAAAGTAAGCAGTTTTATGCGCTTTTTGGCAAACGCATCCTTTGTTGTCATAAGAATGGTTATTCTTTATAGAGCAGAATTCTTCAAGCTATCAAATATGTAGTAGCATCCATTGGTAATTAATCTTAAATACCCTTCTGGACTTTTTAATCTGATTTGAAATAACTATCTTTCTGTGGGTTTAGCTGCAGCTTTCTTTTTAATCAAGTTAGAGCAAAAGGATCTCCCCTTCCAGTTAGTGTTATGCATAAAAGTGCCTTTTAAAAATTGAACATTTTTTTCTGGAATATGCTGAAGGGGGAGGTGTGTGTGGTTGTTTCTTTTGGGTTTTGTTGTTGTTGTTTAATGAGCATTCATCCTACAATATATGTGCGTAAAACTCATCGTTTCTAAGAACTGTGAGAATTAATGTTTGGCATAAGGGGAATTCCTCTCCTTAAAGAGTAACAAAAATTCAAGGAACTTGTATCTTGCTGTATTTTATTTAACAGGTGGAAAATTTCACAGTGTGTTTCTCAGATGGTAGAGTATTATGTCATTTGATTCATCATTATCATCCATGTTATGTGCCTTTGGAAGCTGTGTGCCAACGTACAACCCAAACAGTAGAATGCTCAAGAACTCGTACTGTGGGACTAAATTCTCCTCCATCATCCTCTTCAGACTCTGATACCTCTCTAAATGTTATAGAAGAAATGTTTGACCAAAGTGAGTTTTTTGATGCACAGAAGTTCATTTTAAGCCTGTTTCTTTTATACACAGTTTGGTTTCACAAATGTTTTCTCTTTGCAAAGCTGTAACTGCCTCAGTCCTGTACAAGGAACTCTTGGACAACGAAAGGAAAAACTTCCAGCTGATCAATGCTGCAGTATCTGACCTAGGTGGAATACCAGCAATGATTCATCACTCAGACATGTCAAATACGATTCCTGATGAGAAGGTAAAATGCCTTTAGAGTTGATGTAAACATGTTCTGCTTTCTTGTGAACGTGTCCTGCTCTTCTGTATAGCCCTTAACCCGCTGTGTTCTGTGTTTATATAGGTTGTTATTACCTACCTATCATTTCTGTGTTCGCGGCTTCTAGAACTTCGTCAAGAAATTCGAGCTGCACGATTAATTCAGTCTGCTTGGAGGAATTACAGGCTGAAAAAGGAACTGAAACTTTCTCAGGTACTCTTTGCCTGTGCAATATTACACATATTCTACTTTGAGAAATGCTAAATAAAGAATATAAATTCACTGTTTGGAGAATGCATGTTTATTAGAATACTATTGGCATTTTAATTAATGAGTACCATTCTTATTACCAAAGTATATGGCCTTGGTGGTGTAATCTACTAAAACACACTTTTTCTTTAAGACTAATCTGAAATAATTACATTTGTCTAAAAGCTACTGTTCTTTCTTTTGTGTTCTGATTAGACCATGTCACCCCTTAAGTCCTTTCCCAATATTTCAAATAGAAAATAGTTGCATTGCTTCCTTAAAACAAAAAGAGAGTAGCTTATTTTTGATTCCTATTGAAGTCTACAAGATGAAAAGAGTAATGAAACTTCTGGATAGATCTACTATTTTTTTCAGGAGCTAAACTTTACCGGTGTTTTGAGTAACACAAGTTCTGGTATTTTGTTTCTTGCCTTCCTGGTAGTTATACCAGATCTTGTGATGATTTAAAACTATGACACCATTAAGGTTGATAAATGCCCCCACTGTGTCTGAGATGTATATTATTTGATTTTGGAATAGTGTACAAGTGAAATATTCTTAGAATCTGTGGTGTAGAAGGGGCAGATGTTACATTTATGTAGTTTTTTTCAGCTCCAGGTTTTTTACATTTATAAAAGCTGCGCAACCTTAGTGATGATGACAATATATTCCCTTTATAACTGTTTTAAAATAACTACTAGTAAAGATGCTGGGAGGGGAAGGGGGAGGAACCAAAACCCCTAAGGATTGCATGCTTTTTTTTATTTAATCTTACAATGTGCACATATTACTTTGCCCTATGGTAGGATATGCTAGTAGTAGGGTTCTGACAAGATGGTCTAATGATGCGTTATGTTAGTTGCTTTTTCCTTTTACTTTGTACTTACATCAGTTTGTTATTACAGTCTCTGGGTTACAATAAAAACACTGGTTGGTATATGTGAACAAAACTCCAGGCTAGGTGGACATGAGCTGGTATGACTATCTTTATACTCTTATTTAAATATAGCTGGAAAGCATTGTGGTGTGCTTCATTTGTAAGGGAATCTTAAATTCTTATGAATGAGAATTAAAATTGAGGCTTGAAAATGGTTTCCTTAGCAGAATTTCAAAACTGAGTATAAGAAAGGAAGAGCTATGAAGGTAGGAGGCTACAAATTGAAGTGATACCACCCTTTTACAAAGAACTCAGTGTTGAAATAAATGTTCTGTCTCAGGAAGTTTTTTTGCTAAAGAAAAGCTGTGGTATCAACAAGCTTAATTTTTATGAGACTGCTTTAGATAGTCATTTTAAGACATAAAAATTTGAGTGCAAATTCCAACCCTAACTGTTCAGTGGACGTTCACTCTTTGTAGGAAAGAGACAGAGCTGCTCGGATAATTCAGAAATCTGCAATAAACTTCTTGTCTCGTCGACGCTTCCTGAGGAGAGTGAATGCAGCAGTTTTCATCCAGAAGCACTGGAGAAGATACTTAGCCAGGATGATTTTTTTAAATCTAAAAAAGGCAAAACTGGAGGAAGCCAGAAGTAGATCTGCCACAGTCATTCAGGTAATATAAGATTACACAGCAAGAAAATCCTCTGAAACAAGTAAGGAGCTAGCTTCCTTAGGGCCATTTTTTCTGCTTGCAGCAACTGATGTCTTCATGAAATGTAGCATTACTCACCCAGCCCCTGCTTTGGGACGTTTTGGTAACTTTCTCTCTTCAAAGAAAAATGGCAATGTGCTATCAAATCAACAATTCTTCCTTCTCGGTGAATATTTTTGGTATACTGTGGTCTTAAGCCAGTCAGTGTAAGGAGTGATCAGATTGTGTTGGTTTGCTTCTTTGTATCTGATGAACATTACCTAAAGAAGCTTCAAAAAAATTACTCTTGTGGTGTAATGCCACTTGCAGAGGGCAAGTTCAGAATGGCAGACATTAGTTACATTAGTTACCAATTGTTAGTTGGGCAATTAATTCTGTTTCTCAAGATACTTTCCCCACTATTGTCCAAAGATAAATACTGAATTCTTAAGACTTTTTAGAGTGGAAATTAAAGAATTTCAGATTTATCAAAAAGTAAAAAAGGGAATCTTTTGTTGCGAGGGAAAATTTGTCTTTGTTGCAGAATTTAAAATGCTTAAAAAAAGCAATAATTCAAGCATTTGGCTTTTGGGTTTTGTTTGTTTGTTTTTATGTTGCTATCTGTGTTTATCTTCCTAGGGATTAAGTAACAATAAAGAGATCTTTAAAAGTCTGAGATTGGTAGTCCTCAAATTTAGGTTTAACTTGAGATCCTATGAAGAAAATACTACATATTCTATTTTTTCTTGCAGGCTTATTGGAGAAGATACTCTGCTAGGAAAAGATATTTACAGCTAAGGCACTATGTTATTTTTGTTCAAGCAAGGATAAGGATGGTCAAGTCTGTTGCCATATATAAGCGAATTGTTTGGGCTACTGTTACGATTCAGAGTCATGTGCGTGCATCTAAGTTGGCCAAAAAAGATCGGCAGAGATATGAAATACTAAAGTCTTCAGCACTTACTATCCAGTCTGCATTCAGAAGATGGAGAAAATACAAAATTCAACAGAAAATTAAAGCTACTTTAGTTCTTCAGGCTTATTTCCGAAAATGGCAATGTTCAAAGCTGGCTAAAAGGAAGAGGGCTGCCCTTGTCATACAGTCTTGGTATAGGATGCACAGAGATTTGAAGCAGTATCTACGTATTAAGCAATGTGCTATCACTATTCAGGCTTGGTACAGGTGTCAGGTGGCTAGACGTATTTACCAGGAACACAGGGCAAAAATAGTGACAATTCAGCAGCATTACAGAGCTTATAAACTAGGAAAAATTGAAAGAGAGCACTATTTGCAAAAGCGTGCAGCAGTTATAGTTCTCCAGGCTGCTTTTAGAGATATGAAGGCACGTAAACTATACAGACAAACAAAAGCAGTTTGTGTTGTTCAATCACTGTGGAGAATGAGAAAAGAAAAACTAAGATTTTTACAACTAAAAAAATCAGTTACTACATTGCAGTCACATGTGAGAAAATACCAACAAGTAAAAAGATACAAAGAAATTAAAAATGCTGCTTCTGTAATTCAAACTTGGTATAGGTCACATGTCAGTTCTAAAAAGGCAGCTGCTGATTACCAGAGGATGCTCCTGGCTGCTCTTGTCCTGCAGTCGGCCTACAGAGGAATGAAAGCTAGGAAAGAGGCTCGCATATTAAGAGCTGTGATAAAAATTCAGTCAAGTTACCGTGCTTATGTTGTCCAGAAGAAATTCAAAAACCTGAAAGATGCAACGGTGAAAATTCAAGCTTTTGTAAAGATGAGGCAAGCACATAAGAGATATTGTGCATTAAGGATGGCAACGCTTTGTGTCCAGCGGAAGTATCGATCTCATAAATATGCTTTTCAACTTAAAGAAGATTATAGGAAATTGAAGGGAGCTTGCATAAGAATTCAAGCTGCAGTTCGAGGCTATCTTGTCAGGAAACAAATACAAAGGTGGAGGGAGACAGCCATATTTCTCCAGGCATGCTACAGAATGAGAAGGGACAGGCAACGTTATTTAAGCATCTACAGTGCTGCTCTTGTAATTCAAAAACATTATCATGCATACAAAATGCAGGTGTGTCAGAGGCAGGAGTTCTTGCAAGTTAAAAAAGCAGCTGTGTGCTTACAGGCAGCCTACAGGGGTTATAAAGCACGCAAAATGCTTAAACTTGAATATAGAGCTGCTGTTAAAATTCAGACTGCTTTTAGAGCTCATGCTGCAAGAATGAAATATAAGGCAATGGTTCGGGCCTCCATTGTGATTCAGAGATGGTACAGAGCTTACAAGACTGGTAACAGGCAAAGACTGAACTTCTTAATGACAAGAACATCAGTGCTTTCTTTACAAGCAGCTTTTCGTGGCTGGAAGGTACGAAAGCAGATTCAAAGACAACATGTTGCTGCCACTAAGATACAGTCTGCCTTCAGAAAATTCATGGCTCTGAAAAAATTCAAACTTATGAGCCATGCTGTGCTAACTATCCAAAAGCATTACAGAGCCAGTGTTATAGGCCAGAAACAACGGCAAGAATACATTCAACTGCGTAACTCTGTAGTGGTTCTGCAGGCAATATGGAGGGGGAAAACCGTGAGAAAAACAATTCAAAAGAAACATAATCTTGCAACAATTATTCAGTCGTATTACAGAATGCATGTAAATCAACTAAAATATAAGAAACTAAGACAAGCCACTCTAGTGATTCAGAAATACTTCAGAGCTTACTGTATGAAAAAAGCCCAGCGTGCAGCTTACCTAAAAACAAAGGCAGCTGTGTTAGTCTTGCAGTCTGCTTACCGTGGGATGACTGTAAGAAAACGACTGAACAAACTCAACAAAGCTGCTACAACTATACAAGCTGCCTTCAAATCTTACCTGGTCAAAAAGGACTATAAAAGACTTAGATCTGCAACTATAGCAGTTCAAAGGCATTATCGTGCAATTATGCATGCTAAATGTCAAAAGCAGAATTATTTGTCTTTAAAAAAAGCCACAATCAAAGCGCAGGCAATTTATAGAGGCGTAAGAGTTAGACAACAAGTTCAACGTATGCATCAAGCAGCTATTTGTATTCAAGCCATGTTTAAGAGGCATCGCGCAAGCATAAAATATCAGGCAATGAGAATGGCAGCAATTGTAATTCAGAGACAATACAGAGCATTTTGTTTAGGCAAAGTACAACGTAAAAAGTACTTGGAACTAAGGGAGTCTATCATTATCCTTCAGGCTGCCTGTAGAGGCATGAAGGTCCGACAAGACTTAAAAGCTATGCATCAGTCAGCGGCAATAATACAGTCTTATTATCGAATGCACAAACAGCAGCAGGATTTCAGAAAGTTGTTGCTGGCAACTAGGCGGATTCAGCAGTGGTACCGTGCTTGTAAGGAGCGTGATACACAAGTTCACAACTATATGATTATGAAAAGGGCTACGCTTTGTATCCAGGCTGCTTTCCGTGGTATGAAAACAAGGAGACTTATAAGAAGTATGAATGAATCGGCTGTGATTATTCAAAGAAGATTTAGAACTTTTCTCAAAAGAAAACATTATCTTTCCATTAAGAAAGCTGTTACTGTAATTCAAAGAAAATACAGAGCAACAAAACTGGCAAAAATTCAACATAAAAAATATCTTTCTTGCCTTAAAGCTGCTGTAATTCTACAGTCTGCATATAGAGGTTTTGTGGTAAGAAAAAAAATGCAGCAGATGCATCAAGCTGCTACAGTTATTCAAGCAACATTAAGAATGCGTAAAATTTACATTTCTTACCAAGCTGTCAGACTTGCTTCAGTAATCATACAGCAGCGTTATCGAGCTTACAGGGAAGGGAAGCGTGTGAGAGAAATGTACTTAAAACTGTACAATTCTGTTTTAGTTCTTCAGGCTGCCTACAGAGGAATGAAAACAAGATGCTTCTTAAAGAAAAGACATGAGGCAGCACTTACAATACAAAGAAACTACCGAATGTATAGGCAGTACTGCCATTACAGAAAAGTTCAATGGGCAACCAAGCTAATACAGGAAAGGTACAGAGCCAATAAACTAAAGAAAATTGCAGTACAACGTTACATTTCATTAAAGAAAGCAGCAACTTGTATTCAGAAGGCTTTTCGAGACATGCAAGCAAGAAAGCGCCATCGAGAAATGCACTGTGCTGCTGTTGTTATTCAGAAAAATTTTAAAGCTTTTAGAGAACGTCGGAAATATCTCTCTGTTAAAGCAGCTATTCTTGTCTTTCAGAGAAGATACAGAGCTTTGATTCTGTCAAGACAGCATACTTTGGAGTATCTTTCTCTTCGCAGAGCAACTCTTCATATACAAGCTGTGTATCGAGGTATTAGGGTGCGGAAGAGGATTGAGCAGATGCATTTAGCTGCTAGTACAATACAGTCGGCCTACAGAATGCACAGGAATAGAAGGTCCTATCAAATTATGAGAATTGCAGCTATTATGATACAGAGCTACTATCGATCCTACATTAAAGGAAAGAACCAACGAAAGAAATATCTGACAATGAAGAACTCTGCTGTTGTTATTCAAGCATCATATAGAGGCATGAAGGAACGACAGAAACTAAAAATCATGCATGATTCAGCCACTGTAATACAGTCTAGTTATCGTATGTACGTACAACATACATACTACAAACAGTTGTGCTGGGCTGTCAGAGTTATACAGCAAAGATTCAGAGCCAAACTAGCAAAAGAAATAGACCTGAGAAACTATGCAAAAATAAAGGCTGTCATTTGCCTGCAATCTTCTTTTCATGCTAAAAAAGCTAGGCAGCTGTATGAAACCGACGTAACTCCACAGTGTTTACAATCATTCTTAAAAATGCATGTAGAGAGGAGGCATTTGATTGAAAAGAAAGCAGCCGCAATAATGATCCAATCTATGTTCCGATGCCAAAGAGCAAGGACTCACTATAAATTGATTCGGAGTTCAGCAGTTGCTATTCAGAGGTGGTACAGAGCATGTCACAGGGCTCGTTTACAGAAAGCAGAGTATTCAGCTCAAAGACAAGCAATAGTAATCATTCAGTCTGCCTTCCGTGGTATGAAAGCAAGAAGAATAGCACGACAAATACGAGCTGCAAGAAAAATTCAGTCTTTTCTTCAGATGGCTGTGCAGCGCAGAAAATTTATTCAACTTAGAACAGCAGCTATTACGTTACGAGCCTATTACTTAATGCATAAATATAAATCACAGTATGCAAGCTATAAAAAAGCAGCAGTTGTCCTGCAACGATGCTACCGATCCTACTTGATTGTGAAATATGAAAGAACAACCTACTTACAAACCCAGAGGAACATTATAATTGTACAGTCTAGAGTCAGAGGATTCCTTGAAAAAAAGAGGTTTCACAAAATTAAAGAAAGCACAATAAAAATTCAGGTACTTTTCAAAGTTATAGTACTGGAGTTGGGTGTGGGTTTTCCTATTTTTGTATGTGCTCAGTGTGGGAGTTTTTTGTTGTTGTTGGGTTATTTATAAGATTGCTGCTCTTGCAGTGGGTGTTTTGATTTGTTTGTTTTGGGAGTTTTTGGTGAGTGTGTATTTGTTTCTTATATTTCTCCTGTGTTTGTTTCTTCATGATGTTATTTTTACAGACATTAGAGTGCATCATTTGTGGTATTTCTCTGAATGAGTTTCACATGCTTTAGAAAATATCTTCTAGATGTGGGAAATGAGATATTTGTAATGGTGTAGAGATGGGAATAGTAAAAAAAAGTCTTTTAAACTAACATGACTTTTTTCCTTTTAATATTCTTTTTTCTGTTAAAAAAAATAAAAGCTGAAACACTTTAAAACTTTTTTTTTTTTTTTTCTCTTCACATATTTACTAGGCATCATACAGAGGATGTAAAGCCAGGCAGTGGGCTAAAAAAATTAGAGCAGCACGAGTTATTCAAGCCTGGTTTCGAGGCTACAGAGCACGAAGGCAATATGCATCTTTGATGAAAGCTGCATGTGTTGTTCAGAGTCACTTCAAAACAAAACGGCAGCGGACCTGGTAATACTAAATTTCATACGAATTTCTCTCCTTTTCAAAGCTTTTATTATTTAGTTATTTAGTATTGCTTTGCACTCTGGCAAATGGTCTATAGGTTCTTAGGCTCTGATCCTGCTGCATGCATGTAACATACATGAACATGTCTATGCAGGTGGGATTGTTGTTTTGCATATGAATTTTTTCTTATGTTTAATATTTTTTTTCCGGACTTCAAGCTACCTCACAAACTTAATTTTTTTATATTGGGAATCTAAAAAGAGTAGGCCTTGATCTTATTTTTTAAATTTTTTTTTTTTTTTTTTTTTCAGGAAGCGTGTTCTGTATATAATGTATAACAGAATAGTTAAAGTAGTTTGTGTTTATTGTCCTGTGACATGATTTTATAATAAATGCAGTACTAGATCAGCCTGATAGTTCATTTCATTCAAAACTGTGTCCTCTGCCGGTAGCAGTAGATGATGCTGTTTAGGGAGAGTATGTTAACCTGACCACTTTCTAAGGCCTCCCCTCAACATCTATGCTTCTTAGATTATGGATGCTATATATATGTATATAATAACTTGTATACCTGATTATTCCATTTGTTATCCTTTTATGGACTTGTTGTATGTCAATCTGTCTAATGCATTTTAAACTGCTGTCTTCCCTTCCTAACCTCCTTTGTCAGCAAGTTCTGGAAGTACTTATTTGGGAAAACAGAAAGTATCATCTACTTCAAATAAGACTTTCTGCCAATATTGCTGGCTATCCCCTTGTTCCAATGTTCCAAGCTTTAGCTGGTAACAGTTTTGCTTTCACAGTATCTATATTAATAACTTTGTTAACAGTTGATGTTTTCTTACTTTAGAAATGCAAGTGTCCTCAACATTTTTTTTGGGGGGGAGACCAAAACCAATCAAAATAACCTAAAATGCATTTTCATGTTAGGTTTTTGAAAATGAGGTTCTGTGCACTGATCATTCAAAGAAGATGGAGAGCAACCCTTACTGCACGAATGATTCGACATGAGTTTCTGGCAACTAAGAATGCTGCAGTTGAGATTCAGTTGGCATATAGGCGGTACAGGGCTAGACGACTTTTCAGAAAGGTATATTTTCACTTGCACTCTGCTGTGTCATGGCTGTTTTAAAAGTTTTCAATGCATTTGAGTGATTTTTCTCATCAATATGCAGAAGTATATAAAAGAAAAAAGGTGGGGCCAGAACAAAGATTGTTCAAATCAAAACTGTTCAGATATCAAAATATTGAATTTCCTCTTTGCTTTGAGCAATGAGGTTGTAGGGTTTTTTGTTTGTGTTGTTTTTTTTTTTTTTTTTTTTCTCCACACAATCAAATAGTTGATTTACCCCATCTATACTGATAGCAAGAGAAAATTAAAATTTTCTGCTGGCTTTACTGCTTAAAGGGTTAAGTTAAATTGCCCACATTTTGACCCCACTTAGTTAAGGGAAAAGACCTTCTAAATTGTGAAAGTGCATTTTCAGCTAAACTAGTACTGCCTGTGTTTGCTTGTATTTCCTGTTTAATTTTCTTATGATAGAAGAAAAATCTAGAACTAAAGTATAAAAGTATATTGATCATGACATAAATGAACAAAAATTTAATTATCAATGTGCCCTTCAAAAACTTTTTCAGAAGCTTCAAGCTGCTTGTTTGATCCAAAAAGCATACAGAGATTTCAAGGCAAGAAGGAAATTTGTTCAACAAAACACTGCTGCTGCAATTATCCAGAAACATCTGAGGGCTTGGCAGGAAGGAAAGCTTCAGTTTATGAAATACAATGAAACTAGAAGAGCTGTCATTAAACTGCAAGCATTTATACGGGGTTATTTAGTCAGAAAAAAGGTTTGTATACTTTAAATGAAAGCCACACTTTTAATATAAAGTATCGCTGGAGCAGTTTTAGCATTAGTTTTGTCTGGGAAGAAAAGGAAAACCTGATTCCTTGTTGACTGCTTTGAGAGTTTCATGGGTCAGAAAAGATGAAAATACAGTTTGACCTTTTTCACACAATCCTTTAGTACTAAAACAAGCTTTCATTGTTGGGTATTTTTTAGCTTCTGTGATCTCTGTGGCTTACCTATAGTTGATGCTTTTGTACACACATGCTTAGAATGAAACTCTTCTCTGCTATGTATTGATGTTGTTGCTTACAATCATTTCTGTGTTATTGTTTACATTAGAGACCCTAGTACTAAAGAAAGATAGCTTACTTTAGTTCCGAAGTAATGGTTTCAGAAGCAATTCTTCAGCATCTGACAGTACATTGCTGTGTACTATCACCTTTGCATAGGCAATCAGCTATCTCTGAATATGAAAACCAGTGATGTTCCTTGGTTTGTTTTCCTTCTATAGGTTTCAGAACAGAAACAAAAGAAGAGAATACTATATTTTACAGCAGCTGCATACCATCATATCTCTGCGATTAAAATTCAAAGAGCGTATAGGATTCATCTCATCTTAAAACTTGCACAAAAACAGATCTCGTCTGTTCTTGTAATACAGGTTAGTGTATTTAAGGGAGAATTAAGGAGGAATGATTTTGTGTGACAGTCTAATTTCTTTTCTATCAGCTAAGCTGCAGCACTACGATACTAGTTCCTTCACATGTAAGAATAAAGCTAAATTATTGAGACTGATTTATTAAATAATGTTGCTTATGCCTAGCTAAGCATAATAGAGTGAATCTCAGCAGGCTCTGGAGGCTTAAGTACTTTAAAGCTGAGGATGGATGGGAAAGTTCTTGTTTCCTTCAGACACTCAAGCTTGCTAAAGAGTGCTGTTTTAGCTTATTTCTTTACATCCTACTGGAAGTAGGAAAGATCAGACGTGACAACCTGTAAGACTCATGAAATGAAGAGCATCTCCTTACATGAACAATCCTCAGGGACCTATTTGGTTGGATGTTTCTAACCTGCTAGTGGTACCAAAGCCTGTATAAGTTGCAGCATTTTTAATATAACCAGGTTTTGTTCCTCTAAAAGCAAAAAATCAGGTCTGTATTACAGCACTGCCTAATAGCAAAAATTATCTTCAGGTCTCTAAACTGACTTAGTCTCAATAATGGAAGGACAGCAATAGATAAATGGTGAGGCTGAATCAGGAACCCCTACTCCTCCATATATACAAATCTGTTATCTCTCCCCATAAGTTATATTTTCCCATTAAGGCAAGAGCGAGTGGGTGGGAGAAGCTTTTTTTGCTCAGATTTGGCATACAGTACCCTGTCTCCCATCTCTGTATATAGTGGGGAAGAAACAGGGTTGGGAAAAGAGAAAAGTGGGGTTGTAGTTCTCCTTAAAAGGCAACCAAGAGAAAGAAAACTCCTAGGACAGAGTAATACCAAACACAAGTATAAACTGGGAGATGAGTGTCTGGAAAGCAGCCCTGTAGGAAGCGATCTGGGGTGCTGGTTGACACAAGGTTCACGAGTTTGTAGTGTGCCATGGCAGCCAAGAGGGCAAACAGCATCCTAGTGTGCATTAAACACAGTATAACCAGCTGGTCAAAAGAGGTGATCATCTTGCTGTATTCAGCATTGGTGTGGGCTCACCTTGAGTGCCATGTGCAATTCTGGGCCCTATATTTTAAGAGTGATGTTCTGGTCCTTGAGTGTGTCCAGAGGAAGGCATAATTCTAGCACTGACAAAAGGGCTAGGAGAAATGTCCTATGAATTGCAGCTAAGGACATGGGTCCTTATCTATCCTTATCCTTATCAAGCTTTATCTTGCTTGAAGAAAAGGAGGCTGAGGGGTGACCTCATTTGCGCTCTACAGCTTCCTAAGGAGGGGAAGTGGAAAGGGAGGTGCTAATCTCTACTCCCTTGTATCCAGTGATAAGACACATGAGAATGGTTCAAAGCTGCACCAGGGGAGGTTTAAACTGGAATTTAGGAAGTATCTCTTTACTGAGACGGTGGTCAAACACTGGAGCAGGCTTCCTAGAGAGGTGGTTGATGCCCCAAGACTGTCAGTGTTTGAGGCACTTGGACAATCCCCTTAATAACATACTTTAACTTTTGGTAAACCCTGAAGCAGTCAGACTAGATTATTATTGTAGATCCCTCACAACTGAAAATATTCTATTCTATATGGAATGCTTCCCTAACTGTTCTTAGTTAAGATTTCATTTTGCAGTCTTGCATTTCAGCTACTGCAAGGCCAGAGTCATGGTGATTGAGTGCTAACAATGTTTATAGTGCCTGTATCTGTCAAGATTCATGTTAAAATAGTTCTTCAGGTTTTATCAATGCTTGTTTGCGATGGGAAAAGTCTTAATAAATAAATAGAAAGATACTTTTAATTTTAAACAGAGATGGTTCAGAGCAAAAATGCAGCAAAAGAGATTCTTAAGAGATTATCAAAGAATCATTCAATTACAACGTGTGATTCGAGGCTGGCTAAATCGCAGAAATGATGCAGCAACTATAATCCAACGAAACGTACGAAGATTCCTGGCCTGCATACGGAGGAGAAAATTTGCAGTTGGAATAATTAAATTTCAGGTGAATACCAATTGTAAGAAGATGGCAACTTTTTTTTTTTCCTCATCTTTCTTTCATGGGTGTCTGGGGAGAAGAAGGATGTTTACTTTGGTCAGTTTATCACTTCAATTGCAAGCCAAGTCAACTTCAGTTTAGACATCAAAGCTAAGTGCAAACAAATAATGAAGTAATATTAAGCAGATACTGGTTGAGGTGACTTCTGTGGGAATGCGTGTGGGATGTATATGCATGTTTGTTTTGGTCTTTTGTCTTGAATATCCAGTATTTAGAGGATTAAAAATTGAATGATATTTACTTAAAAATTAATAACCAAGGCAATTAAATACTTGGACAGACTTGTGTAAAATTGATTTGGAATGGTAATGGAAGTTCTGTTCTATGTCTATTGTTCACAACTTTTTTCTCTTTGTGAAATTCATTTTCTGTAGGCATTGTGGAGAGGACATGCTTGGAGAAAGAGTAATGACACAGCCAAAACTAAAGCTATAAGACGTAGTTTAGAAAAGGCTAATGAAAAGAGCAGAGAAGAAAACAAATTGTGCAACAGAACTGCAACTGCTATTGAATACCTTCTAAAATACAAACATATCTCTTATATTCTTGCAGCATTAAAGCATCTTGGTTAGTATCTCATTTTACTGTAACTGATGGATTTCCAGGATGATAGAAACTGGAATTTTTCAGCTTTGAAGAGTACATTATGATATTTAGCCTTTCTGTGTGATTGTAACATGGGAACATGTTAGGTAGTATAATGGATTTACTTTTTTTTTTCAGGATAAAATTTGATTATTGATTTAAGCAAGATATTAAAATGCTTATGTAGATAAAGGAAATCAGATACAATTGCTCTAACTTCTTGGATGTCCTAGTAATACTATGCCTTACATAAGTAAATTAATTTATTACTAATATATGTTCTCCATGGATTATTTTGTCTGCTTAATTTTTAGTCTGGAATATTAGAACTATTGATTCAGAAGTACTTGTTTAAATCAATAATTGTGGGGTTTTTACTTCTTTGCGTTTGTACTTTAAGAGAAAACCCTGGTTTGCAATTAAACTCCTAGAGCTTCAGGGGTGTGGGGATTTTGGTTTGTATTTTTTATTTTATTATTTTTTTCCTTTTAATTATCACAGAGGTGGCTACCAGGCTGTCTCCACTTTGTTGTGAAAATATGGCCCAAAGCAGAGCAATCTTCACCATTTTTGTTCTGATCCGAAGTTGCAACAGGAGTGTTCCATGCATGGATGTGATAAGATATTCAATTCAGGTTCTACTTAATGTTTCAAAGGTAACTTCCATTTTTATTTTGCAGTTTTATAAGCTGTAGGCTACTTTATTGTAGTATTTACTTACCCAGAAAACTTCTGACCAAATTTGAAGAAACAAAAGTAACTGTTTTGAATTAATAAACCAGTTTCTGAATTTTAACTGTCATTTTGAAATCAATTATCTAATTTGTAATAATTATGATTTAATTTACTTTTTGACAAAAGAAAATTATTTCATGGGTTTAAAGTAATAATTTTATTTTTAAATGGTTACATTCCAAGGTATCACAAGTACTGCGTGAAACTGTAGAAATACAATACTGTAATAGTTAGGGTAACCTATGAAGTTTTTTTAAGGCAGGAATATATATCTCCAAAAGACAGGCTACTTTTCTGAACTTTTGTCATGGAACAGTCTATTTTTACACTTTGATTTCTTACAGAACTCATTATTTTCATAAATACTTAAAGCTGCTTCAGAACTGTAGTACTACTGCAGTTACTGACTAGGGGTTGACTGTTCTGGAGGTTTTTTACTTTGAAATTTAAAATATTTGCTAAACATGGTTTATGTTCTTATCCATCCTACAGGCATTTTGTATTCAAATTATATTCTTTTTATTTCAGGTGAAAAAATAACATTTGGGCAAAACTTAATTTTAAATTTCTCTAAATTTATTCAGGTTTATTCTTTTATTTTAAACATAAAATCAGATTCTACAGGTTTCTGAACAAATAGGGTAGCACGAATGGTAGCTTTGTGATGGTGTAGCATACAGAAGTGATTTTTATTAATTGGATGCCAGATCAGCTACAAATTTCACCTTGAGTATATAGATTTTGCTACTACCTCTAAACTGAAAGATATTTTAAAGGCATGTCTAACTTCTCTTGTCTCCTTCTTGTATAACAGTATGAAAAAACTACTCATGCAGTTTATGAAGTAGAAAATTCTATAGATACGTTACTAGACCTACTGCAAATGTACAGAGGGAAAGCTGGGGACAAAATTTCAGAGAAAGGAGGAAGTATTTTCACAAAGACCTGTTGTTTGTTGGCCATCCTTTCAAAGGACTCGAAAAGAGCTTTGGTAAGACATAAATGTTTGGGTTTAATAATTTGATTTTGACATGCTTTTCTTGCATGTTTTGGTGGTGTTTATGTATTTTTGTCTTCTCTCCCTCTCTACCATACCTATTATGGCTGTAATATTAATTATGACTAAACTCTGACTAAAACAAAAATCCAAGATGTTAAAAACACTCACTATTTTGTGCTGTGTATGCCATTGTCACCCATGGCTAGTCAATAAGACACTGAGGTTCTGATCCAACAATCCTTGCAAGAGGATGATATTGCGATCCCAATTTCTGCAGGGTTTTGATGACTTTGTATCAATTGTTTAGCATTAGATATAGTTTAGTTGCCATGCCACTTTTTTTCAATTTCTAAAAGCTTACTGTTACTTTTCAGATAAAGTTAAGGACTTTATTATTAGTAACAACTGCCAATATAATTCTCCATGCCTTTGTGTTGACATGCTTTATTGTAACAGACATAACCTATTTCTGAAATAAATTTCCTTCGTTCATGCCTGTTGCTGTAACACCTAATAGCTTTACTGGCATAGTCTAGGTTCTAAACTGTACATTCACTAGTTGTTTATCGATCAGATATAAGTAGTTAAGTTATCCAGTCACCTTTATTCATTGCATTATTCTTTCATTGCTATGAAGACAGATACAAACTCTAATTTGCCTCTCTGTACCAATCACTGAAGGCATATTGTGTTTGAACTTGTGGTGTTAACAGTGTGCTGTTTTCATATTTTCTCAGGAAATACGAAGCATACCAAGAACTGTTGCTTGCATTCAAAGCCTATATAAACTTACAGTTCGTAAACACAAAATGGATGAAGAAAGAATACTTGTGAAGCAGAAAACAAATAATCTTTTCAGCAAAACTTCCTTTGTTCCAGTAACTCCTCTAAGAATAAAAACAGTTTCAAGGTAAATGCTTGAAAATTAGTCTGCTGGTTTTGCTGAGGCGGTATAATATTTTAATGACATGCCATTAATATTTTCACAGAATTAAACCAGACTGGGTTTTGAGGAAAGATAATATGCAAGAAATTGTGGATCCTCTGCAAGCAATTCTGATGGTGATGGATACACTTGGTATTGCCCACTACTGAAATGTAAATGATGTATATGAAAATGTACTTGTATAGCATGTCTTTAGCAACTTTAAAGAAAGCAAATAAGTGTCGAGCTACCCTTGAATTTTTTTTTTTAATTGCAATTAATATGTCTGTAACTTTTTTGTATTGTGTACAGCTTCTGAAATCCTATTTTGTTCTACTGCCAAAAGCAATTGTACAATAAAATCATAAGCCCTGGCAATTTCATTAGCGCAGTACTGTTGTTATTACACAGCTGCTCATTTTACAAATAGCATGGTATCCCACACTGATTAAATATCGTAGCATTCTATTAAAAAGGGTTGTTTGTGTGGGACAGTTATGTTGGTTTGTCTGATCTGGAGAGGTATAGGCAGGAAGGGAGGTGTAGTCTGTGGGTATCAAACTGGCTACTGTTTCCAAGGGAGCTTGGGTTTACTTTCAGTAAGGTTTTAAGGGGTCATGCACGACTGTAGGAAGAATTTTTTGGTTTGTTTTTTTTTTTTTTTTTTCCCTAAACACTGCAAGATTATGATGGAAAAATGGGATATTGTAAGGGTGAATTTAGAAATTCCAACCTGATATTTTAAGGGAGTCCATACAAGCATACATCTCATCCAGCTGAATAGGTGATGTTCATCACAGCATCTCCCTTGAATTCTTTTCTCTTGTGCCTTGGAATTGTATTTTCTTAGGTGAAGGCCAAGAAAATGGAAATCCTCCCACCCTCAGATTTAAAGACTGTGCCTCCCGAGGGTAGAACATGATGCTAAATAAACTGGTAGCCATTAGTCAAGTGATACTGCATTGTAAATGTGGTAATATTTTTTTGTTTGTTTTTTTTTTTCTGGTGGGGGAATTTTGGGGTTGGTTCTTTTTGTTTGGTTTTTTTTTGGGGGGGATGTTTTGGGTTGTTTTTGGTTTTGTTGTTGTTGCTGTTGAGTTTTTGTTTGTTCTGGTTGAGTTTTTTTGTTTAGAAAAAGATTCAAAAGGGGCCAGCTGTGTACAGCAAAGCCCAATAGACAGATAATAGAAGCAGCTATGTTCTTAATATAAGAGCATCCAGAATCAATAATACACAGAATGTGACAGACTGGTTGTCGTGGTTCAAACCCAGCCTGCAATTCAGTACTATGCAGCTGCTCGCTCTCCCTCCCTTCCCCTGCCCCCTCTGCCCATGGGCCCGATGGAGAGGAGAATTGAAAGCATGTAAAACTTTCAGGTTAAGAACAGCTTAATAACTAAAGTTAAAACATAATAATAAGGGAAATAAGAAGGAGATATAAAATTATAAGGGAAAAGGGAAGGAGAAAAGAAAAAAATAAACCAAACACAAAAGTGTCCCCAAAACCCCCACCCAAAGCAGCAACAAACAGTGATGCATAGCAGGATTGCTCACCACCCACTGACTGATGCCCAGCCCATCCCTGAGCAGCAAGCAGCCCATTGCAGCTAACTTCCCCCAGTTTCTATACTGAGCATGACATGCTGGGGTATGGAATACCCCTTTGGCTGGTTAGGGTCAGGTGTCCTGTCTCTGCTTCCTCCCAGTTTCTTGTGCCCCTCCTCACAGGCAGAGCATGAGACACTGAAAAGTCCTTGATCAGGGTAAGCACTACTGAGCAATAACTAAAATATTGGTGTATTATCAGCATTGTTCTCAGATGAAAGCTAAAACATAGCACTGCACCAGCTGCAAGAAAGAAAATTAACTCTATCTCAACTGCAACCAGGACACTGGTTATAAAGGGGTAGGTTGGAGGAGGGGGAGTTTTCTATTTCCTCTTAACTTCAGTCAAGGCAAATAACATGATAACAGAATGCCCTTTAAACTTGGAACTCAGGAGGTTCTGCAGGGAATAGTGTTTAATTAGTTCAAATTGTTCATAAGCTTGTTGCCTGGTTTCACTGTAAAATGACAAAATCTGTCCTTTTTACAGATGTGAAGTATGCCAAATGGAAGTAGAAATCTGCAAGGCTAGTGTTATGGTACTTAGAGAGTTAAAATAAATGAAAACAATGTTTTTAGTGATATTCAAAATACCGTTTGCACTAAGACATTTTTGAATGTTCACCTTTGAAAAATTAGTTAATTATTTACAAAAGTAAAATTTAGTTTGCACAGGTGGTGAAAAGTTCATGGAGACAGTAATGAAGATGAGATTTAAAAGCTGGCTTTTCTTCCTAGTTATGATGTATTCAGGCAAACTCCTTGCAGAAGGTAAATACGCTGAATTCTGTTGTTAATAAATGTACATTGAAACTAGAACATGCAATCTAGGTAACTTAGGTACAATTTCTTTCAGATCTTTACCTAAACACTGATTTTTTAAGTATAATTTTGTTGTGATATGGCTGATCATGATTCAGCTGTCACTGTAGCTCAGGGCTACAGATTCACATCCAAGCTTCAAAGCTCTAATATTGAAAGGTTCAGACTTTTATTCAGAGAAAGTTTCTTTTGAAATGTATTTGAGTGTTTTGCAGCATTTATACAAATTGAATTTTGTACTGTTAAAATATTTTCTGCACTGAAGTGTCAGGAATTGAAGTGTTTTGACTTTACCATAAAGCAAAAGAGTGGAAATTGAATGGAACCTTGCAGAAGCTAGTCTGGGGTGGTTCTGCATTTCCTGTCCCTATTTTCAGGGGTGCTTAAAACTGCTGGGTTTCTATAGTTTACATACCACTTGAAGTGCAAGTTCACAAAGGTGTGGGCTGTATGTAAGGGTACATCTTTATTAATTGAAAAGGTGTCCTTTTTTCAATTTTTCATTTTATGCTACTGTATGTTTAACTCAAGAATATTTGTTGCAAACTACCCGTCTTCACTAGAGTTTTGTCCTTTACACAAACCAGTTGAATTTACTCTGATGATACCCTTTGGAAAGCCAAACAAAAGGTATGTAGGTAGCAATCATTTCTGTCTTTTAGTTACTTAAAAACTGCAATTACCCTCAGGTTTGGTTTTGGGGTTGTTCTGGGGGGATTTTGGTTGGTTGGTTTTTAGTTTGGGGTTGGTTTTTTTCCAATTTATATGTAATACAGTGGCTGTGTGAGGAAAGGAGCTATTAAAAAAATAATTATCTTGGCAATTTGTATTTAGTAAAAATACTAAATTTGCAGAAAATTGTAGTGATTGCAATAAATTCTACTGACATTACTGGGTGAAGAAGCAATAGTTTGTTATTTTGGTTTTGATGTGTAGGGTGAATGCAGCAGTGTCAACCTGTGGGAGAATTGCCCAATTCTAATGAGATTCATAGGTGGTAATTCAGTTTTTAAAACTTGATTCCTCAGGTTAGATTGCCTTGTAATGCCATGGAGAGAGTTTTTGAGACCCAGAAGATAATTTTGTAAGAAATCTAAACATTAGTATTGCTTTTTGGTGGTTGTGGTATTTGGGTTTTCCTTTTGTTTGTTTTGCTTTTTAAGTAGCTTAATGCCACATTCAGCACAATTCCTTTTAAAGGTGTTCTAGTACGGTGTCATCTTCCTTTATTTGTCATTCTGCTTGTTCTTTAATAAACCTCAATTTCTTCTTTCTTTTCCATTGATTATGAACTTAAATTCTCTTTCTTCAGCAACTTTAACTCCTTTATTTCCTCCTGGCAGTTTGTCATACTGTTCTGGTAACATTTACTGAATTAAGGAGCTATCACATAGCTAACCTTGACACTGTTGCCAGTGGATTTTAGAGCAGCCATCAGTATGTTTATGCAGCAAAGTGTGCTCATGTCTTCTGGTTTAAATGTAGAGTCAAATAAATGTGTTCTGCATCAGCATTGCCCAGTTCATATTAGGAAGTTTCATTCTACAGCTGATGGTCCTGTGACTGTAAAGAACTGATGTAACTAATATATCTTAGTTTCAGCGAGTCTTAAAAGACCCTTGATGCTTGCAAGTATTCAGAATTTCATTCACCTTGCTTGAAAGCCTGAGTCAATTTGATATTAAATAAACTAATGCAAAAAAGCTTATATCTGGGCTGAGATTTTTAGTGAGACATATATTTGTATCCTTTTTTTTTTCAGATAAACCTTGTGATTTGCCACATATAGAAAATGGAATGATTGCCCAGTACTACTATAATTTCAAAAGTTACTATTTCCCGATGCGTAAGGGAAAAAAACTTTCCTATTCCTGTATGGTTGGTTATACAACTGAAACTGGGACTCAAGATGGAAGAATAACTTGTACTGCAAAAGGCTGGTCTCCAGTGCCACGATGCTACAGTGAGTTAGATTTATTAATCTCATCATTGCTTCTAGCAAGAAATTTTTTTCTAGCAGCTGTATTTCTTGGAATATATAGGAGCAGAAGCTGCATAACAGGAGGGATAAAATGTATGTGTTAAAACAAGGTGAAATCAATAAGTTATGTATATAAACTACATCTTTATACATGGAATATATTTACAGTCACACATATTTTAAGGGCTTTAACCTAACACGTTTTTCTAAGAACACCAAGAAAGTTGCACAGTGTCCTTATTTTGGGAAAACTAATAGATATTTTCCCCTAAGATGTATATCCTCTAAAGCCTCCCTAGCTCTAGGTTCCTTGATTGTCATATTCCATGTTATTACCATCAATTTGATGAACGTGGTAGAGTTTCTTCAGTTGGTCAAGACAACAAGATTAGATCAGGATAGCTAAAAATCCCTTCTTTTGATTATTAGAGAACAAAAATAGTCCATTAATTCTTTCTACTCAAGCTGCCTCCTTTAATTTAGGAAAATGTAACAAGCCTCTTCTGGAGAACGGCACTTTTTATGGTACAGAAGTGTACTTCAAAATGAATGAGAAACTGCAATACATTTGTAATCCAGGCTACCATACTCCAAGCGGTAGAACTGAAGATACAGTACAATGTCAGCCAGGAGGATGGAGCTCCCAGCCAAGCTGTACTAAAAAATTTGGTAGGATTCTGCATTTTTCTCCTTTACTATCTCTTATCTGTATATAATTCTACTGTCCTTGCTGTACCTGTAGGGCCAAAATGCCTGTGTCACGTTATGATCTGAGTACTCCCAAAGTAGATTCTTGGCACTACCTCATGGGAAGATGTTGTCAGATTTCACATGCTGCTAGTTTTGTGAATTTGTATAGATAAAATTATATGTAGAAGAAATCGGTATAGATGAAATCACATTGTTTCGGATAAAATCATCCAAACTTTCTTCCCAAATGATGACTGGAAAAGTCATGCAAACTACTGCATTTTTAATTCTTCATTATTTATAAAGGTTTTTACAGAATTTTGCCTTGGATATAACCACTTTTAAGGTGTATCTAAGGAAAATTTTAGAATAATACCTTGAAATGAAAAGAGCGACTAATATTATGCATATGTTTTATTTCTTTAAGAGTCATGTCAAGTACCAAGTTTACATCATGGCAACTACTTCACAGCCCAGCAAGAGCTTCAGCTGAATGAAACACTGCTATACAAATGTGACGAGGGATATCATACTGCAGGAGGAAACACTACAGAAGAAGCAGTGTGTCTATCGCATGGGTGGTCCCTTACTCCAAACTGCAGTAGTATGTAGTGAGCTGGAATATGTCAGTTTGAAATGTGATTTATTCTACAAACGAACAAAAATTTGCAAAAAGGCTTGTTTTATAAGCTGTTGGGGGCAGGGTGGGAAGGGGAAGGCTCCCTCAGCTGTTTTTCACTGCTTTATGTTTTCTTCCTAGGAATAACTTGCTCCTCTTTGAGCGCAATAGCACATGGAGGTTTCTATCCTGTGAAGAAAATCTATGAAGAGGGAGATGTAGTTCATTTTTTTTGTGAGGAAAATTATTCTGCCAGTGAATCTGACCTAATTCAATGTTATTATTTCGGATGGCATCCAGACCCTCCAGTGTGTGAAGGTACCTATTTTCATAGTTTTACTATGTTAAATTCTTAGTGAACAGCTACCACCTTCTTTCATTAAATGCTACATGAATACAAAATAAAAATATGCTTTTTGTACCTATTCACAGTCCAAATAGAAGTCAAGTGTTAGCTGAAGGTCATGGAGCCAAGGTAGCAGGGAGGGAGACAGTGGTACTTGGAATTAGTTTACAGTGGGCTCTAAGAGTAGAGTGGCTTCTGTCCCCTGCTGTTGCTTCTTTGTATGTTGGATCCTGGAGAAGCAGAAATCAACAATTACAGGGAAGTTGTTCAACCCCTGAATCTCAAGTTAAAGCATATGCAGATGACACAAAGGTTTAATCAAGCATGTTGAATCCTGCCTTGTGAAGTGGGAATATGCCTCTTGAGATGCATTAAAAATAAAATCTTTGACAAGTTCCTCCTGATCTTGAGGAATTGTGGTCCTTTTCAGAGTTTTACAGCCTTACCAAACTGTATATGTTTTCAAAAGAATTTAACTAGGAAGGTAATCAGAAGCACAACTTTAGCAACTGCTATCACTCCCCCAGTAACTGGGGGGTAATAATGATTCTCATAAAGGAAACTTGCAAAGGAGTGAAAGGTCTAGTAAGTCAGGTGAGATATAATAAACAGCAGAAAATGGTACAAATCAACATGTAGGCTAGCTGAGAATTCATATTGTTCAGCACACCTTGATGTGGATATTGTCCCCTCTGTGGATTACTTCTGAGATTTAGGAGATCTCACTGCCTCATGGTAACAAATTCTCTGCTTTTATATACAAGGGGTGCCACATTTTGATGACAGAGGATGGGACAATCAATCTTTTTTGTTGGTTTAAGTTAAACATACGGTATTCTTTTCCAATATATTTTTACAGGATTTTTTCCCATGAAGTATGTTTTTAAAGCAAATTTAATAATTGTTTGGTGGGTACGATGTTGTGATTGAGATTAAAAAGTATATTTAGCCTTTAAAAATACAGATGTGCTAAGCAGAATTTTCAGTAAAATCAGTGTTTTTGTAATCCCTTTATAGCTAATCTTGCAGAAGACTCTGATTGAGTGCAAAGATGAAAATCATCTTCCTTTCATTGAAGATACTGTAGTGTTTAAAATGCACTAGAGTATCTCAATTAAATGGCATGTGTTAGGACCCCAGCTCTGTATTTATTCTGATGACACAGCAGAAATTTTTCTTGAATGGGCACAGAGAAGGTGGGGTGCTCAGAACGAAAACAAAGTCTACATCTAGTCTTGAGGATACTGCAGATGCAGACTTAAGGCCAGGTTGGATGGGGCTTTGAGCAACCTGGTCCAGTGGAAGGTGTCCCTGCCCATGGCAGATCTAGATCTAATACATAAGCTGCTTTAAAGAATGTATCAATGGAGTTTATAGGAAATCTCTATTCCCTGAAGTCCTTCAAAAAAACATTTTAAGCCTATGTGGAGAAATTATAAAGTTGTTTATAGCAGTGCAGTAGTATAATACCTCTTATTTATAGAATGTAATAATTACATTTTTCTTTTTTTTTTCTGGTCTCCTGTTTTGTTAAGAAAATGGGAGTAAGGAATTACTCTGGATCAACCACAGATGTCTTTTGAGTTATAGGTTTACATTCTGTATAGTACAATTAACCCTGTATATGGTTTTGATGAGTGAGAAAATAGTATGCATTTTTTATTTTCAGATGTAAAAAATAAATGTCCTCCACCACCACTTCCTCCTTATGCCCATATCATCACAGATAGAAGAACATATCATAATGGAGACAAAGTTCGTATACAGTGTCAAAGCACCTTTGAAACAAGAGGATCTGAGGAAATCCAGTGTGAAAAAGGAAAATGGACATCACCCCCTATTTGTATTGGTTAGTACTTTTGTGAAGATTGACAACTGAAATAAATCTTCAAACAATGCCTTGTTTATCTGGAGAGCCTCAGTTTCCATATCTGCAAAACTGTTTATGTCCTCTTCTGTTAAAATGGTTGAGAGGTAAATTGCAATCTAATTGGTAGGCAATCAGTTCTCAAATCAAAGAGAGAATTCAAGTGACATGCATGTTATGTAGTTCTTCCCTAGAATATTGATATTATTAGATCTTGCAATGCATCAGCATGTCTGTTTTGGTATTTGAACATGAGTTATTTCTTAGTTTCTGCTCTCGTTCTGTTTCTGCTGTGGTTACAGGAACTATGGATAAATCAGAATCTGAGGCACCACCATCACTTGAGGCAGATGCAGCAACAAGGGCAAGCAAAACGTATCACAATGAAGATATGAGTAGGTGAACATTGCTTTTCTATTTAAAAGGCACTTCAATACTCTCCAATGATATTATAGGCATTTTATGACTACTCTTACTACTCTTTTGCTATAGTACAGCTCCTTATTCTTGAAAATGTTTCCATGTGCTAGATGTCAAGGTAGCAGTCTGAATGAAAGGCCAGTATTGCTCTTTTCTAGTGATTATAAACTACGCCTATAAGCTTGTTTCTGTATTTATAGTTTTATTTCATACATGAGCATTTACCTTCATTTTGTACCCTTTCTGTTACTGCTGTCTGAACATGCAAATTCATGAGTATTTTGCTGATCCTTTGATCAATGGTTCTATGGGGTTTCTTTAAATTTTGAACCCTGCATGGGCTAAATATTTCAAGCAACAAATAAATTGCTGTCTCATCACAGAAAAAGAACTAATCTATATTGATTAAACCAGCAAGAGTCAAGAGTTGGGAAAGATGAGGACTGTACAGGCAAATAAAATGCCTGTCTGCAATTCAGCAAGGCAAGTGTAGAGTTTCCAGAAACAAAGTTAGAAAAAGAAATTTTACTGGTTTAAATTTTGTGTGATAATTTTTTGCTCAGTCTATTATTAGTCTGAGACTAATAATTGTTAACATTGTTTCAAAGATCTAATTATCTAACTCCCTACCTTGTATTAGAAATGCAGCAAGACTGTACCTCTCCACCTGTGATTAAAAATGGTGTTATTCTTGGTCCATTATTGACAAGTTACAAAAACGGTTCCTCAATAGAATATGGTTGTCAGCGTTACCATTTTTTGGATGGACCTAGTACTGTTTACTGTCAGCAAGGAAACTGGACAGAACCACCAACTTGTTTTGGTAAGTTAATGAGGTTAACTGTCTAAAGGAAAGCTAGGCTACCTGATGGGCTCCTCTGACTAAGTTTTATGAAACCTCTCAGAAAACAACCAAAACGATATTGACTTTGAATAACCTGAAAAAACCCAAAGAACAACACAAAATTTCCAAAAGGTTTTTGGAAGATATCAAAATTCTTTTAACAGTAACAAAACAAAGAAAAAAACCAAAACAAAAAAGCAAAGGGAATTGTCAAAACACTTCCTTAGGTTAACAGTTTAAATTCACTGTGTATCAACAACTATCCTCGAAGGGCTTACCAAACCTGTCAGCCAAATCTGATGGGTCAGTTTTGATGGATGACTGTTGCCATTATAAAAAGCCCTTTCAAGTTACAGTGAAGAAGTTCTTTTCTTCAACGGTGAACCTAGGCTAACGTATGTTTACAAATACTTACAGAAACCAGATGTTGTCAGAAGTGTCCATTTTCTGTGATTTTCTATTCCCAATTTAGGCTGGTTTTCTTTTAATGTTATTTCTGTTACTTCAGCTCATTTCTTTACATTTCCTAGAACCGTGTACTCTTAATGTAACCGATATGAACAGCAACAACATAGAGCTGAAATGGAGACAAGAGGAATTAATTTTCCTTCATGGAGATCTCGTAGAGTTTGAATGTAAACAGGGATATAGTTTTCTCCAGACTACCCTTCTGTCTCCTGGGAGGACACAGTGTAACCACGGCAGGTTGAAATATCCAAAATGCATTATGCAAGGTAAACCAATATTTTTTTATTATCTTTTTAATTACTTAATGTCAAACTTACTTAAAAATAATTTGCTTTGTCTGTGTGGGCCTAGAATCTGTTGTAAATAATAGATGTTTAGAATTCAGCAATACAGATATGCAGATACCCATGCACAAGGGACCTATATTGTTAAATATATCCAAACATGGAAAAACTATACAGCTTCTTTGATGGGGAAGGCTTTAGAAAGGAGGCAGGAGCTCATCTCCAAGCCCAGGGAATTCAAAGCTCTGTAGAAAGGCAGCTGTACACCATTAAATGCACACAAGGGATTTCCTATGGTTAGAATTAAGTGGAGATTGCTTTCTGTTCTGGGACATAATGAAATAGCAAGAAAATACACTGAGAATTGATAGGCATCTAGTGTGGACAGGCATTTAAAGCTGCTGATCTATTAAGTTCTTAAGCTGATTTTTCTAATGTTGTTTCAGCTCCTACAGAAAAATGTGACTCTCCACCTTCTATTGTGAATGGAGCTCTTACTCTCCCACCCCTAACTCAATATGACAATGGTTCTTCTGTTCAGTATAGTTGCTCCGAGTATCATTTTTTGCAAGGATCTGAGAAAATCTACTGTTTTGAAGGACAATGGACTTCACCACCAGTGTGTATCGGTAGGTTTGGTAACATAGATAAGATTTATTCTTCTCTGTAATTCATAAAATCATAGAATATTTTGGAAGTTAGTTTTAAATGTCATCTAACCCACACCCTCTGCAATAAGCAGGGATGTCTTAAGGTAAATCAGGTTGCCCAAAGCCCTGTCCAGCCTGACTTTGGATGTTTCCAGGGATGGGGCATCCACCACCTCACTGGGCAACCTGTTCCAGTGTTTCGCCACCCTCATTATAAAAATGTATTCCTTACAACTGTCTGAATCGACCTTCTGGTTGAAAACCACTGCCCCTTGTCCTATCAGAACAGGCCCTACTAAAAAGTCTTGGCCCCATCTTTCTTATAAGCCCCCTTTAAGTATTGAAAGGTTGCAGTGTCTCCCCAGAGCCTTCTCTTCTCCAGGCTGAACAACCCCAACTCTCTCTAAATTCAGATACTTAGAATTTATGAGTTATTGTCAAGTAGAACTTTAAGATCTCAACTTCTTTATTTTTTAGAGATGAAAGTTTTAATAGGAGCAAGTGTAAGCTTGTCTGGCCTTTGGGTTTTTTTCCCCTTAAATACAACATGCCCATAGTATCCAAAATTTCATGCATAGTACATTAGGAGAACGGGAAATAATCTATAATTTTAGTGTTGACTAGTCAAAACCATGCTACATTAACACTGATTGCATCTCTTTTCTTTAGAGCCATGTATTTTGTCAAAAAATGAAATGGAGAAAAATAATGTGCTGCTGCAAGGGTTCTATGAGAATCAAGTTTATTTTTACCATGGGGATTATGTTGGTTTTTACTGTAAACAGAACCATTTTGGAGCAGAATCAGGTACAACATTATTTCAAGTGCAGTGTAAGAGAGGACAGCTGATGTATCCAAGGTGTGTTGAAAGAGAAAAATAAGTATGGACTTCAGGAAAGCCTACAGGAAAGGTATGTGCATGTTCCTTATCTGGTATTAACACCTGAATTAAGGTGGTCTTATATTTTTAAGATCCCTACAGTCGGATTTGGAAAACGAGTGATCAGTTGCATTGTTGGGTCTGAGCTGAAGGGAAAGGAAAGTGAAAGGGCTTTGTGGTATAAGGACTGGGAATGCAGCAGAAGAATGCAATATTGGTGTACGCATAGAAAATTTAGGATATAGGAGTTTCATAATGTTTACAGTGATAAACTTGAGGATGCATCACAATCTGGAGAACCAGAGCAAAGCCACCACAATGAGGAGATGCTGAGTGAGGTCCCTTTGTGAGGACATTGGCAATTTTGACAGCATGGATGCTTTTGTGACTACAGAATATAGCTAACTTGAGACTTCGTGCCCTTCAAATGGATGTTAAACTCTAATTTTACAGTGAGGCCTATTATTTTGTACATCTTAACAGCACCCATGTCTCCTTTCACAGGTAAGAACCCTCTAACGGACAAGGCTTGAAGTGCAAGAATAAAAAAGCAAGTATAAAAACAAAATTTCATTTAAGGGATCTATGAAACCATTTAAAACCTAAAAATGTGCAAATTCTACTGAGTAGTTAATTATTATTCTTAAAAAAGGTCAAGCAAGCATCATTGTTTGCCAATTGAGAGCATTTAAATTATTAAAATATCTAGTCCAACTATTTTGTATGATTTCTTATGACACTTAAACACTGGTACTCTTGGAACTTTGCTTATGAAGATATGAAGAAAGTTCAGGAATACAGATATTTGCTTTGCATCCATTTTATTATGTTTTAATAAAAATGTCACTGTAAGGGTTTCTTCTATATTTTGTGTAAAATCCGTCTTTCTCTGATGCCATGACATGTATGCTTTTCTGTATGGTTTTCCAAAGCTTTTGTGAGTGCTAAGTGAATAAACCAAAAAAATTAAAGAATAATAGACAAATTCTGCTTATTTAATCAAAACCCAGTCAACCATTTGGTGGGAGAAGAAAAGGTTGATAAAAATAGCTTTTTATACGCTACTTACAGTAGCATTCCAAAATGCTTTCAAAAGATTAAAAAGCTATTGTTTCGTAAAGTGTTATTTAAAAACTAAGACAAATAACAGTGAGATTTAGCAACTTAACATAACAGACTTCTGATGTATGACATGTAAATCCAAACTAAATATTCACAGCTTTCACCTCTAGGTCATGTTATGAACAACAATTGTAATGTGATTTTGTGAGTCTTTCTCAGTTAAGAAATACTGTAAGCATTCATTTAAACAAACTGATCAGTTTTTAACCAGTAAATTTTGGTGTAGTGAGCATTGTTACCTTAATAGCTGGCACCTAGGCTTGCTATGTATCCAGAAACTATTTGTGCTGTGGCTCAAATATGTAGAAATTTATTTCAGTCTCTGAGTTTTTACGTCCTAATAATTCCTGTGTCTATGACAGATAGATGAAAGAACTATTTCCCTTTAACATGAAAGATGTTTACATGATGGACTAGGTCTTGTCTTGACTGTAAGCAACATCTTGCAAGGCAACTAGTACATCTGTGACCATATCAGTAACTCCACACAAGGTCAACATTACCTAGGTATCAGAATCAGAAAAAACAAATTTGGGTACAGATGTAACCAAACAGGGATGAATGGGAAAAAAGTAATTTGGGACAGGTTGTTTATTCAGAAGGATACTGGGGTAGAGGAAGGGAAGTACAAACATGGTGAAAAGAGGATCATTAAATAATAGAAAGAGTAATAAAGTGTGCACATGATATAATTCAGACTCTTGAGGGATACCAGTCAAGCAGCTCTGCACTTGCTCACCTTAGTGTTGATAAGGCCAAAACCCTAAATCCGTAGTCTTGACTATACCACAGAGATCAAACCTGTTCTCATGGTCTGGAAGACCAATTCAGGGCTTGGAGGGAGGGCTTATTCTTTAGCTAGCAGGGAGAAACACCTCAGAGAAATAGCTGGAGCATCCACATATTGCTATGTTGGTGCCCGTTCCAGGCCTGATGACATCAACATCTTCGCAGTTGCTTCCTAACACCAGCCTGTGCTAGTGTTTTTAATTCTCTTCTTCTTGGGTTTTTTTGCAGCATGTGCAGGACAGCATCCAGGTATTTTCTCTGGTAAATGTGTATTTCTTTCATTTTCCCCTTTACAATTTTTTTTGCATGAATTATCTGAAAACAAACTTGTTGCTTGCAGTTTGAAAGCATAGTCTTGGACTATGTTATTTCTGTTAAGTAGCACAGCAGAATTATGTGAAAGAAAATGAGAGCTACAGCTTGGGTTTCAAACTCTGAAAAAGCTAAGAAAAATCTGCGTCAACTCTTGAAAATAAAGATTTACAACATGAACAAAACAAACTGAACACAAAATACTTACAGAAGTTGACGAAGACACAGGAAGTGATCAAGTTGCTTTTTGTAAGGTAAGGAAACTTTGTTAATGACTCCTTTCCAGTACTCTAATTTCCCCAAAATATATTCATGAATGTGAATGCATGTGGCTAGGCAGTGTGGGAAGACATAGAGCAGGTACATACACTGCTGTCATAGCAGAGAAACTGCTGCAGGCGCACAGCTCAGGCCTGCCGTTTTCCTAGTGTGGACGAGATGCTGAAAGCACATATGTCAAAACACTGTGCTTAGCGTATGTGGAATATATAGTGCAAATGAGGCTCAGAGATATATAAGCCCAGGAGTGTTTCTGACCACCTAAGGTATTTGGAAGCAGAGAAAGAATTTTTCTTCGACATTATTTGCTTAGACTTACCAAACCATGATGCTGGAGTAACTTTTAAAATAACCATCAACATACCAAACACCTCAATTTTACCCTTTATCAGCCCTGAATATTTGCTATGCTTTCTGCATAGTTAGGCATAGGATTGCAGAAGAAGAATCATGTTGCTCAGGACCCTGTCTGGCTGAGTTTTTCATATCTCTGGGGAGGTGTGTTCTAACCTTTCTGGGCAACCTGTTCCAGTGTCTGCCTACCCGCATGGTGAATCTATTCTCCTAATATCTAACTGGAACTTCTTTTGCTGCAGATTTGTGTCTGTTGTCTTTCATCCAATCAATGAGCACCTCTGAAAAAAGTATGGCTCAGTCTACTCTGTACTCTGTCATTAGGAAACCAACACCAGAAATAAGTGTCCTCACAGCCTTCTTTTAAGAAACAAGTTGAAAAAGATAATTCTGACTTGGGAGTAGGTAGATAATCTGATAATATTTCTGCACCAAGTTTGGCTTGTGCAAATTTTTTCAAGATCAGCCTTTTATTTTTATCATAGAACGGTTTGGGTTGGAGGGGACCTTTAAAGATCATTTTGTTCAACCCCCCTGTCATGGGCAGGGACACCTTCCACTAGACCAGGTTGCTCCAAGCCCTGTCCAACCTGGCCTTGAACACTGCCAGGGACGGGGCAGCCACAGCTTCTCTGGGCAACCTGTGCCAGTCTCACCACTCTCACAGTAAAGAATTTCTTTAAAAGAAAAAGAATTTCTTTAAAAGATTTTTTTTTCTTTAATCTAAATGCATCCTTTTCCAGTTTAAAACTATTCAATCATGAGAGACAGGCCTTTCCTCTTGCATAACAATCTTGCACTTACGCATTTTTTGATCAGATGAAAGAGACATTCAGATTTATTTATAGATTCTTGCCTCCTTGGTACATAATTGAGAAAACTGACTTTTGGCTGGATATAAACTCACAGACCAGGGGAATTCCTGTAACCATCAAAGTTTTGAGTGCTGTATGTGCTTATTCAGACTGGCACATTTTAACAAAGGTGAACCTTTTCCCCAGTGAGGTTTCAACAACTTTTATATTTTCTTTAAAATGTTACATGTAGTGAAGCTGTAGGTTTGTTGCACAGACCTGTTGCCTTTAAGGAGCTCTGGGTTAAGCATAAGAATATTTGGTAAATGTAAAAAGCCCCTTTTTAAAGAGCAGAACTGGAGAAAATGGAGGGAAAGTCAGTCTGCAGAACATGTGTGAGAAATAGAATTCAGAGCAATTTCCAATGTTTTAAAAAATGGTAATTTACTTTCTGGAGTCCTGATGTGAAATCACTGGGTTTTAAAGTCAGAAAGGTATCACAGGCCTGCAATACAATAACTGATATCAGAAGGGGAAGATGGCTTACTTGGGGAATTCTGGATAGAGTGAATGCAGAGCAGTACTGCACCATTCAGTGGCATATAATTTAAAGTTTCTTACTAAGCAGCAGGTTTGGTAGAACAAGAGGATTGTAATTTCTACTGTAAGCTTTCTGTTCAATGACACTGACAAATCAAAGGCCTGGCTATTCTTGTCCAAGAAGAATGGTCATCTAGTCAGTGCTGTGCAAAGGCAGTCAGGTTCTTGCTTATCTGAGCAATGCTTTCAGGTAGCAGTATTGCCGAAGGCTAGTCTTGCTGACCATCCTCCTATATTAAGGCAAAGCCAAAGTGATCTTACACAGCGAGTGTAGTCCTCTTCTACCTTGGTGTGCCTGTATTTTCTCCTCTGAGTATAAGGAAACGTGATCTTGAACAGGAAGAACACTTTCTTTTGTCTTTTTTTATAAAAAGAAATCTACATGTTGTGTAATAAAAATTATGCAACCTGTTTGGAGCTGACTTACTGGAAATGCCTGCCTGACCAGCAATTGCTATTTAGAAAATGTAACTCAGTGTTTTCCAGTGACAGAGTTACAAACAAGGCCAAAAGTTCATGACCTATACAGATCTGTAAAAGTTAATGATCTATAAAAAGGGGCAGGAATGGTGGCATATAAGGTGGAAATTAATTTTCTTTTAGTTCACGTTTTTTATTCTTCTTAGTGCTATATTAAAAGGAAAAACTCCTGAGTGAGAGACCAGTCTTTCTGAAGCAGAGGAGGATTAGAAGGTGAGGAAGAAGTGAGCCAGAAAGACTGCACTCAGTGAAATCCAGAAAGCTTTCTTATGTACTGTTTGTGGGGTTTGGTGTTTTGTATTGCAAACCTGCCAGGACTCCATAAACATCATTCCTTAGGGCATGTTGGACTAGCATGCAAGAATCTAAAATACAAATAAATACTTCATGCCTCTAGAAACATTAGTCGCATGTTTGTATTTCCTGGTTTTCTCTAAAGAATGTGCTTAGTTCCTTAAGCAAATGGTTAATATAGGTGCTAATATTAGGCATTTGTCACTGAGATTTTTGTGGATCTTTAGAAAAAAGCCTTTTGGAAGGTGTTTTGAAGTTCTGCCAGTTGTATAAAGTGGCATATCAATGATGAAGTTAATTTTGTGTATATAGTAATAGCAGTATCTTTTGATCCCCAGATGTATGTTACCATTCAGTAAACGAAACAATGCCATATGTGTTTTTAAGGGAGAAGAAACAACTCAGAATTGATTGCTATGTTAGTTAATCCTGTATTTCATGATAGTTCATAGCAGCAAGTGCATTGGAAGAAAAAAAGTAAAATCTCCTTGAAAAGAAGATTGTGTAAAGAAACTCCACAGAAAATAATCTTTAGTGTATTTTTAGTATTGTGACATGAGGATGGAGCTCAGTTTGCTCCAAGTCATCCTGCTGGTGCAGCCCAATAAATATGGTTTTTGCCTTTGCTAATAAAATAACACAGGCTCCCCAATGACTTTGCAGTGCAGGATATCTGGGCTTGCCTGGGTTTATCTTGAGCTCATTTTAGCTTATTTAGCTGTGATAGCAGTTGTTCAGCAATCACCCCATTGGCTGCCTAAATGTATTTCAGTTTAGCTCTAATTCTTACTGGTAACAAGCACTTATTGAGCTCTCTGTGACTCCAGACTAAAATATGGTGTGGGAAAGGAGGATGTGGGATGATATGGGGGTGGACAGAGATCAAAGACTATTAAAACAAACCATGGTGGTCAGGCAGCGGCCCCAGCACAAGTGCAACTTGGTCTTATGCAGGTAAACCCAATATTAGTGAACAGAGACACTGAATAACTGGGATCCAAAACAGTGGACTGTATTAAGAAAATACATTTAAACACAAGCAAATGTCAATACTTAGGAGGAAGGGACCCCTGCTACTTGAACTCTTCTCAAAAAAGACCCTTGTGAACTAATGAATCACTGTGGCATTCCCCTCCTGTCCTGCTTGATTTTAAGCAGACTGATAATAAAAAATTATGGGCTCCACGTACAAGGTGGTTTTGCCCATTACAAAGTCTTAAGTTTGAAGAGCTAAGTGCACTGTATTGTGTGTTACAAACATACAGGAGATTTTGGCTGTGGGCTTCATAATGCTTCTGTGTCAAGTTTAGTCTGAAAAGCCTTGTGAAAAAAAAACACTGAAGCCTTTTTGCAACAATTGCGTAATTTACCTGTACAGATTGACTGCTGTGTTGCAAGAAAATTATGGGAGGAGATTGCAAGGAAAGCTTCAGGGATCATGGGAGTGAATACAGGAATATGCGATTGTGAGCATAGAAAGCAGCGACTGTTACAGAGGACATTTTAACTTCTAAAGCTTGAAAATGACGCTGTTGCACCACGCCATAGTGTTCCTGCTGTGGATGGGCTGTACTACATGTAAAGGTAAGTTATTAAATGGAAATCTACATTTTAATCTAGGTAGCTGGTGACAATTAAGAAAAATGAACTGCAGAAAACCTACACCATTTGTTTTTTGCAGAATTTCTTTCAGAAGTTTGACATAAGAATTATAATTTAGAACTATGAACTATGTATTTGAGAATATTTGCCTTGTCTTTTCTAGTATGAGCTTGTTTTTTTGCCTTGTGCCTGAATTTAATGACTTTCATTAAGAACCTAACTTATTACAAGCCATAACTCACTTAAAATGCATTAGTCCATATAAATTCCTTTGTATTTAAATTTAGCTACTATTATTTTGAATACATACTATTAAAAATACAAAATACTGATTTGATTTATAATCACAATGCAACTCTTTAAAAATACAGGTACTTTATTGTTTCAATAAGTTCTATGATACAAAAAAGCCATACTGCCTGAAGGAGGTCTTCACTGTATATATACCTTTATTAACATAACCAGTTTTAAACTCTCTGATTGATCCATTTAAATCTATTCATCATATTAAGATTATTCTCTCCCCTCTGCCTTTAAAAGTGCTTTTTTGTATATAATTCATACTTTAAGAAGAAATGATCCAACTTCTTTCATTTGGAACTGATTTTAGAAATCTGGGACAAACAGATTTATTTGCAGAACTGAGGAAAACTGAAAATTGTGACTACATGTGTAAAACGTTTTTCCAGTATAATTTTGGAAAAACCAGAAACTGTACTCTGAGAATTTCAGGTGCTTATTCATATGTCCAATTAAAATGTTTTCAGTTTCGTAACTTTTTTCAATGCAAAGACTGTAAAAATAATGAAGACAATGACAATTTCTTAGAGCAAAGAGTCGGTGCTGTTTGTTAATGTAGTATATTCCCAGATGGAGGGATGCCAGTAATTGGAATATTATTTAACTCCTGTGTACTGCCATTATTTGCAGCTGTCAGTATTGTCCTGTATCTATCAGTTAACAAGAACTTGTACATGGTTTCTGCTAGAATAGTGTTGCAAACACCCACCCATCATTGATTTTGAAGAAATTGCTATTAGGGATAAATAAGGCCAAGAAGAAAATGGCAGCATGCAGTCAAATAACAAGAATCTGTGCACAGCTTCTGCAGGAGCAACCTGTGAAGACCCACCAATTGTTGACTTTGGAGAAATTGTTAGTGGGAATAAATCAGCGTATAAGGAAAGTGACAGTGTGCAATATGTGTGCAACCCTGGATACACTTTATCAGGATCAGAATGGGTAACATGCTATAAAAAAATCTGGGCACCTGGGCCACCAAAATGTTTGGGTAAGTGTAACTTTTACTGCTGGTTGACTTTGTACTGGTAGACAATTCTAATGATTCTGAAACTCCTACTTTAAGAGTTAGGTTTACATTTGTTGCTAGATTACCACGTCTGGAATGTACCATAATTAATCCCTGGATTCAATGCTACTTAACTTGTGGATCTTGGCCTTTAGTGTCCTAAAACCATTTACACTCAGTTGTGATTTTTATTGCGAGAATTTTGGAGCTGTCTGGAAGGTTACAAGCAGATAAACATTTTGCCTGTACTTCCGAGAACTTGTGCAACAAGGTACAGGTACTGACAGTGGTGTCTGCTCCCTTCCACCGTGATTACATTAGTTAAGGTGTCCTTTCATGTAGTTCCTAACTGTCCCTCATATGTGGGAGGAGTGCTGTTGTGGCAAGCTGCTTTGCTGTCTTCAATTTCCTTCTTGCAGCTCTTTGTTATATAATTAATTTTTAATCTTAGGTAATGCAAACACAACTGGGATAAGATTAGAAATATTCTCACTGATTTCATTATTTCAAGGACTACGATCTCATGAAATCAGTACCTCTTGATATCATCACTGCTGTTCCCGAAGTCTATAAATATGCTTGGAAGTAGTGGATACCATTGATAAACTACCTAAAACTAAGCATTCTGAATTAAGTGTGATGGAGAATCAAGTGTTTTAAGTCATCCACATTTTACTTTTAAAAACCACTGCTGAGTGATAACCAAGCAGGTTTTGAACTATCTTTGCTGAGGAGGTGCTTCACATAATAAAAACCACCAAATATTCATATTTCACTATTTTTAGTTTTTCTTGTTTCCTTCAGCACCGTGTACCATTACAAGACAGCAACTGGAAGCCCAAAACCTACTTCTCTCCAATGGACAAAGACGAGCCTTTTTGATTCAAAGTGGTCAGTGGGAGAAATTTGCATGCATGACAGGATTTAAACTCACAGCCTCTCCTATCAAGCAGTGTTTTGATGGACATATAGAGCTTCCTTCATGTATTTCTGGTAAATATGCGCCATACTTGAATAAAATTGATCGGTCAAATACATCTTGTCTGTGATTTTGCAGTTGTTCATGTACATGAACTGCATCTGCCTGTACTATCAGAGACTGTTTATTCTATGGGAAATTGGGTTTCCCACCACAAATGCACTTGCTGATGATAAGGCTGTGTGTAAGCCTTGTGCAGAGGGCAAGTCACTGAAATTAAAGATGCATGATGTGAGAGAATCTGTCCCTTCCTTTTTATTTAAACCAAAAGCCAAAGCAGTTTTCAAATTATGGTTATAAAGTATGTTTCCAGATTTGCTCATCAGGAATAAATCTTTTGGTTTCTACAATTTTATCAATTTTATAATTTCTTTATTTTTTTCTCCTTTTATTTTTGTGCCTTCTTCTGGTAACAGGAGTATTAATGATATGATGGCATAAGTCAAGACATCTATAGTAAGAAATGCTGAGGAATCTGTAATTCATTTGCTAAAATATTACCAGTGCAGGTGGCATCTTATAAGCAGAAACTGATTTAGTGGTAGAATGAAGTGTTTTCAGAAATGGAGATAGCTCAACAAAGGACAAATGAGGTGCCAGCTGGTGACCGATGTGCACAAAGTGCCAAACATGTCTATTTTCAAGATGCACAATTAAGATGCCACTTGTTTTCTCTTATATGGCACTGCCTTTTTCTGTAATTCTCTGGAAAGCACTCAGATGATGATAAATCTGAATGGATTGTGTCTCAGAACACAATCTCCTCTTAAGGAACTGTCTTCAGGAATCACTCTTCCCTTAAGGAACAGTACATTTCTAAGAGTGAGACAGAAATGTAACCTTTTCTTTGCCCTAAGAAATATCTTCTTAACAATTTCATGCAGTTATGGTCAATATACAATGCAAATAAAAACTTATGCAGTAAGTATAAACATATTCTTCAAATTAGCAAAAAGTTTTGCTCCCTAAAGCATCTATGTGGTGGAAAAAGCACACTCGTTCTATGTCTATGACATTAGCACAAGCATCAGCTTTCCATATCCTTCCAGAAATGCCATGTGGAAATACCTCTCTTTTCAGATGTCACCTGTGGAGCTGCACCTGAAATTCCCAATGCGTACATCACAAGCACTCAACAGGAGAGGTATCT
>WTXV02193206.1:0-51273 GCA_009823435.2 Nymphicus hollandicus
TATGTTAATTAGTAATTTTTAATATCAAACTTTAGAAATATATGTGGAATAACTTAAATCACCAGTTTATTATTGTAAATTCAAAATGCAATAATCATTTGATTAGGGTTTCTGCAGGCGGCTCCTGTCAGAAAGACACGCACTGTTTGTTCTGCCACTGACTTGATCTTGACCTTAGCATTTCAGACATTGTGGCCAAAATCCAAAGGAACATCATGCCCAGCTGGGACAGGGCTGTTGCTCAAATACATTTTCATCTAATGTCCCAAGGTGGGGTGATGTTAATGGTTGTCTATCTAGTGTATCTGCAAACACTGAAGATCCCTTATGAGATGGGCTTGATGCCACAATGGAGAATGCTGTTAAACCTACAGTGTGCTGCTGTGTGCTTCCCAACATGTTAGAGAAGGTAACGAACATTTCCTGTTGCGAAAGGATGGGTACTGTGGAGGACCCTCATCCAGTGACAACCTTAGGCAATGCATTAATGTGTATGACTCCCTGCAGGAAAGGATAGTGTAGTTTCCTATGTAATAGGATTAGTTCCTTTGCCTCACCTTGAGACTTTGAAATCCCCATTGCAATCTTGAAAATTCCATTCCCATGAAGGATGTCTCATTATTTTTCTTCTCCATTGCATTTCCTCCCTGCAGATAACCTCAATTCTCCTTCTGTTGCTTAACAGTGAGCAGAAGGTTCATTGTATTGGCAAGGTCATCTAATTTCTCAGGGTTCCTCTTTAAGTGAAAAAAACCCCCTCTTTCTTCTGTGCTTTGACCAGGTAATTGCAATGGAAATATGTTTTTGCTCTGCTAGCTGTCATTTCCTCTGCTTCCTCATCACCCTGCTCTGCTGTTAAAAAAGGTAGCCTTCAACATGCCATCCATGTGCACGTATGTTATGCTTGGCTGTAGCCTTGGTTGGACTCCCTTCATAAAGACTCCTGCCAGGATGAAGATGCTGTCTTACAGCTCTCGATTACAAGCCCTGCTTCCCTCTCCTGATATTTTCCATTCACTGCTTTTCAGTCTTGGCTCTTGGTCTCTGAAAAGCACTGTGAAATGCTGACTGCTTTGTAGCCTTCCCCTGATGATGGTGACCCCCAGAGCATTCTTCAGGAGACAGACAATTGAGATAATCACGAACTTCGTACTTAGTCATGTTCCCAAAGGCACTGCGGAATGATGACCTGGAATTTTTCTACCTGTAGTGTCCAAAGTCTCATTATCTGGATTATAGACTCATGAAGTCAGTAAGTAATAATTAAATACACGTATATTAAGAAGTAAAAATGGCATTGACACTAGGTATTTTCACTTATTTTCTGAAGGACAATAGGATTTTGTAACCCCAAGATACATTTAAAGGTACTGTACTGTTGCAAATCTATCGTTATTGTGTCTGGGTGCCTTTCATGTTAGGTAGGTAATTATAGCAGCATCTGTAGTGAATTCTTTTGTGTTAGGGGAAATGTTCAGATGCAGGATTTTTGACCAATTTTAATTAATTTACACTTTCTGGAGGAGGTTGCTTTAGTTTTTTAGATTCAAGGCAATGTCAGGTTTTATCATGCCATTTCTATATAGAAGAAGAATTTGAGGAAGAAGACAATTTACAATGTTTTCACTGGAGTTTGTCAGGCTACTTTTGCCTGAAGTCCCTCAAATGCTTGAAGGAAGAGCTAGAGTATGTGATGCTATTATATAATCTAAAAAAATCCAAAGTCCAAAAAGAATGAGAAAGCATCACATTCTAAATTTCCTATTTGTTGTGCAGTATATTATATTCACCAGGACTGAAGAAAAGCAGATTTGCTAGAGAAGTGGTCTTTTATTGTTAGTGTATCACTTGCTTGATTGGATGGTGAAAATTAATTGGTCCAGATGAAGAAGGATCAGCAAGACTTAAAATGTTTCCAGGAAGCCTGGAAACAGGAAGCCTATGCTCTGAAAACATTGTAAGGGCAGGCAAAATAAATCAATAAGAAAAAGAATAATCCAAGTCTCAAAGCTTCAGCAGCCAATCCTGATTTTTTGTTTCTGTCTCAGACTCCCATTCCTGCTGACATTAGCATTTTGCCCTTCAGTGCAAGGCTACGAATGATGTTAATGGCTGAATGAAATTAAAATCTCAGGGGGGAGAAAGGACGGGGGGGAATGTTGTTTTCCTTGCATTACGGTTGCAGTTTTGTTGCAATGCCTCTCTAAAAAACAGTAAGACCTACTTCTAAGTAAGTTGCATACCTAAGTGCTATGTTAGTGTGGTTCATACATAGAAAACCTCCTCCTTCAGACCCCGGTGTTTTGAATTCAACAGGCAATGTTTGAGCTACATTTATCCAGGCTTCCTTTTTCTGACACAAGAGGAAGGTGTGGTTTCATGCAGATGCGGTGTGGTGGTGGAAATGTTTGCCAAGTACTCTTCCACCCTGAAATGGTTTGAACAAATTCTAATTGATGATTATAAGGATTGCAGATGAAAAAGCGTTGTTAACAATATTCATGTCAGTTGCACATTCTTTCTATTTGTTTTCTATTTGTTTTTGCTTAAAATAGCTGTGACCTTCAGTTGTGTGTGATAGTGAAGCATAATTGCTGTTTTTCACGGTGAAAGTAATATGGCTGTACCTTTCTGACAAACTAAACAAACAAATAAACTACCACTTATGTTGAATTAGCACTTATCCCCGTGGCAGCCAAATGTAAGTGTAGTTTTATGTCAACTCTAGGAAATCCCGCCCTGCATGAACAGCAGTATACAATGGACTGTAATGGGAATTTCTTACAAATCCCTCCCTGCAGGGATTTACTTTGTTGGTAGTCTCCCACATATAATGTGCCATAATTGAAAGACAACATCAGTCAGTGTTTTTTTCCTCCTAATAATACAAGAATATTGGTTTTTATGTCATGTAAAGTATTTTTATGTTTTGTGTGTGTATATATATATATATACACATTAGCAAATCAAAAAGTGAAGGTAACTTTTTTTTCCTGTCTTTTCTTGAAGGCTAAGTAGGTTTTGTTACTTCTTAATCATGGGCTTTCATACCAGTCAGTTATTTCCTGTAGTTTAGTGGGATTCTGTCATAGGCAGAGACAGATATGAGATCAAAACCAGGGGCTGACTGAGAGGAAAAGAATGGACCATCACAGAGGTAATTTTTATTGGACTGAGTTACAATCTTTTATCGTGCATTTATTTGTGGCAGAAGCAGATACTAAAAAGCAACTGACTTAGTAATTTTATTTCTTAGCCTGCTTTACATATATTCACAGGTGATAAAGGTTTCTAGAAAACTGGGTAAACCCAACTGAAAATTACAACTATAAGAAAGACTGTGGAAGTCAGAAACCTTGATACACTGAAGTTACTTGTGATGGTCACAAAGATTAGATCTTGGATTGGTCTGTTTAGGCAAAGTAATCTTTCAACTTTATTAACATGTACTGAAAATCAAATCACTGATAGGTCATGTGGCCTATGTGGTTTGTTATCAGTAATTTTGCTACCAGATTTTTCCTGTTACTTAAACCCCAGGATAATGTGAAAGTCAGCCTCTGAGGAGAAAGTGAACCAGAACAAAGCAATCTATATATGTTCCTCAGAACAAAAAAACTGAGACCCAGGCAATGGGAAGCCATTCCTTACAAGCTGCATCGGTCTGCAAGTGCTCAAATTTGGGGGACACATAACTGTCTTGCAGTTATAGGCAAGGCTTGAGGTGCCATATGTAACTTTCCAATTTGGCTTCAGTTCAGTAAATCCTTTCAGAACAACTGAATTAGGAGAGGCGATGTAGGCATGATTGCCATTTTAGTATGAGTCTAATGTAGGGCAACTGAAATAGATGGGGTAAGAGAAGAGACACAGAAGACCTAGGCAGAGATCTTAGCATTTTAGTGAAACAGTGACTAAGAACAAAAGCCCAGATCTTGCATTTTCCTGTGGCTGGTCCATAAACGGTATAGATGACAGTAAAGGAAAGAAAACTTCTCAGATGTCTGGGTAGTCTTTCCTTTCCTTTCTGGGCTACTCATCACTTTAGAGTTCAGTCAGGTGTTTTCATCTGATGAGGCAGATTGTTATATTTCTGCTGGATAACCCAGTGTGATCCTCTGACATGACTGTAAGTATGTGATGTACAAGCTGAAGGATGGTAGATGAAAATTAGGCAAGTAATACTGATTTTGTAGATAACTTTACTAGAACAGTATCATAATGTACCCAATTGTAGTATCTGCTTATTAAGAGAAAACAAAAGAAACAAGCAAACCCCTTAAGAAATTGAAAAGGTGGCAGAGAAGAGTTACAGGATATTTGAGGAGTGAAAATTAATTCAACTGTGCAGGCTAACAAAACTCCATACACAGAGTTTGTCAAGCAAGGGGACATAGCATCCCTTTTGTATCAGTTATGGTGTGTATCTTGTGATGCTGTCCATGTATATTGCAGTTGTGTCCTCTTTTACTTTACTCAAAAAGAACTTACGGCAGAAAGAAGAGTTTGTATTTAAAAACCTAGGAGTGTTTCTTGACTTCTAGGGTGAGCTTTGCCCTGTGGATGGAAATTGCCTGTTGAAGACTGAAAGGAGGTACTTATATTTGCATTGGTGAGATAATTTTGGAGTAAGAACCATGCTTATGGTTTCTGCTTGTCAGACGATATATGTCAGACAGCATTCTCATTATGCAGTATAAATTGTATAAAAAATGAACTACTTATATTGACAGATATTGATATGTATAATCCAAAAGTCAGATGTTTTTTTCTGGTGTAACACAGACCAGAAGAAAGCTAGATATCTGATATATTTGTGACAACACTTGAAATCTCCAGAATAGTAATTCCAGGAGAAATGGAAGGCTAATAGAGGCCTGGAGGCCGCCTTGTCTTCTGTGGAACTTTGTTGTTTACCTTTTATAGTGAAATTTCATCTTCTGCACATGAATGGTCCTATTTTTTCAGCAGTATATAGTTTTATATTCCTAATATGTTGTCTTTGTAGATAATTTTAACACAAGAGAAAGGAAATAAACTGTGTTTTTAACCCTTAAAAATTCAGTTCTGTAGTATTCTTACATGATCGACATTCTTACCTTGAAAAGGTCTTCCATCATATGGATATTGCATATGCTATAATACTCTTATTATCTGCTCCTCTTCCCAGCAGGGAATTAGTTATTTCTTAGGTTGCATTACTCCCCTGTCAAATATAACTGTGGTTCTTTACCAGTGCACCACCCCACGATAAAAATCTGCGTGTTGAGCAGTGAAGCACGCTAATTCCATATTGAGGGAGAAGTATAAATTTGGTCTCAGTTGCATATTACTTATAAAAGTAATACATTGGTTCTAAAATGTGTTCTAAAAATACTTGCATTTCCAGGCATTAATTAGACAAAATTCACCACAAAACAAAAAAGTTTATAGCTCAGGTAGAGGCTTATAAAATGTAAAAGATGAGTTGGCGTATCTTATGTAATTACCTAAAGATTTGTACTCCACTGAAGGAAACCCACTTTTTTCTCTTAAGGCAAAAACAAAACAGAAGTTATGGCAGGTTTTAAACAGTATTTTATAATAGAGAAGTAAGAGGATTGTGATAGATTTTGTAGAAAATCTGTCTTTCCTCACAGATTTGTACCTGCAGCACAAGTTTTAATTCACCAGAGCATATTCCATATAAACTCGTTTATCACAGGGATTACTTTAAGCACAATGTATAATGAAAATGTCATTCATAGCTTTCAAACATTGGACTATTGCATGTTTTAGTTTTAAAATGGTATTAAAGACATGCTACAGGCAGAAACAGCTCTTAAAATTCTAAAAGATGCAATCACAGCAGAAAAAAAAAAGCCAAAAAACCAACAAAACAACAAACCTGCTTTTTTTTTAATGTCCAAATCCTTATTTCCAAATGCCAGGAGCAGCCAAATTATATGTGCAGGAGACCTTTCCCTTTTTTTCCTCTCCAAAAAAAATGGCTGCTTTAGGGCCAGACTAATGTGGTGGCACGCCAGCCAGTCAGCAAGAAAAACGGGATAATGGAAACAACCATGAAAATCCCCATACTGTTGGGATGCACAGCACAGCCCAGCATGAAGGCTGTCATATGGACCCAGCTTATTAGTGCTGGCTCCATTCCATGTCATCAGGACAGAGGCTGGCTCCTGCTGGCTCATCCCCCTGTTCCTCAATGTTTCCATCCAGACGGGGTTTATTAGCTCAGGTGCATTGCCTTGCACGGCCAGGTTTTGCTTGGGATTAAGTGGAGACTAATAGGAACCTGGAGCTCCCTGGAGTCAGATGAAGCATTGCTATAAGCAGCTGCACTGCTGAACTGGCTCGGAAATCTCTCTGTAGCTCTGCTAAAGCATCCTGCTGGACCAAGGATGCCTCTGCAACCTGCCAGGTCTAATATCTCAGCATCTGTGGTACACTTAATCTACAACCCAGATAAACTATACATGGATATTTTGGAGCTGAATGTGTTTTTAAAGGATGGCTGTGCAACTTAAATGATCTCTGAGTCTTTTGTGCCTTCCCCTTTCTTCCCAGCTGCAGCTTGCTGGTTGACTGAGTGGGTAGTGAAGGTTGAGCTGAGATCCAGCATGTACTGATTAGAAGGCTAGTTAACCAATTAGGTGAGAATTTCTTTAGTCCTGTGTCTAGTTGTGTTTGCTGCATGTTGCTTAGTCATGTTTGAGGCATTTTGGAGGCTGGCTAAAATCCATGTCTGAGCGAGATGTTGTTATGAGCAGTCAGCAGAGCTGTCTGCTCCAAACTGTTTGAAAATCATTAAAGTGTATTCATGTGGAATTTGCTAAATCTCTACCGGATAAGGATTAATTTATTCACATATCTTTCTGATACATTTTAGTAATTTAATTACTTCTCTATTATATAATTTAGGGATTTATCTTATTTTACTTAATAATCTAGCATGTCAGTTTGTTAAACGCTTCAGCTATCAACTTGAGTTTTAAAATCAGACTAAAGGAGAGTGTCAGTAGAGAGAAGGACAAATAAGAATGTTGTATTATTTCCGTCAATAATGAAGAGATGGGGAGCTGGGTATCTTCTATTCCTTTAATGATCTGAGCACTTCCTGTCATAAACCCTAATAATGTAATATTAAATATTATTATAGGCATATAGTAATACTTACTAAAACCAGGATATGTTGGAGAAGAATAAAAATGCTTATAATTATATTTAAAAAATGGCTTTTTTTCTAAAGCACCATGAAAATCAGTTGGAACTTATTAGTTAATAAATACAAACAACTGTTTGTACTCTCTCCCCCACTTCTCTTCCAGATACAGTTTTCCTGTTGTCGTAGGGAACATCAGCTTTAGGAGTAATTTGCTAATCTTTCTCTGTGCTTTCTGTGCTTTTGAGGATTCCATGAGAGATTGAACATGGAGCTGATCACAGCAGTTAACATTAATATTAGGGGGTTTTATTGTCTTGCCAAGCCTTGTGAATCCACTGGAAGCCTGTTCTTTCAGGTATGGGCAATCTTTAATTTTTTATATATTAAATGTTTTATACTAAAGAATGCCTAAAAGTGGAATTATAATGTTATAAATGAAATAGGCATTCTTCTAGCTATTCCAGTACACTCTGTTTCTGCTTCCTCAGAAGATACTTAAGTTTTCAAAAGCACACCTAACAAGTATATTGAGGGGGAACCAAACCATTATTTTACTTTGCTGATATGGAGAATTACTCTGTACAAAACATTTTTCTGTTTCTGGACATAGCCATGGAATTCTTACTGGAAAAATAATATTTTTCAGAAAAAAAAGTGTAAGCCAAGATTTAGGTGTTTCTTCTTTTTTTAAAAAAATCTAATTCTTAGTATTATAGACTCCAGAATAAATCTTGTTAGCTGATTTATCAAGCCATGTGCCTGTCTTTTTCTTGTGGATCCTGTAACATGTAGATGTCATTATCCATCTTTTTGAAAAGAACCTTTTGAAAAGCAATTTTATTTTAAAATATGACTCCTAATGATATTTTTGGTGGAGTTTTTTTTCAGATTTTTTTTTAATATCTTCTCATGTTATACATTTAATATAATGGGTGACATTCTCTTTCTTGCACCTTTTATGATCTAGTCTACTTTTGTGAACATGAATTTCTCTTTTTGTAAAACTGGTTGTGTCAAAATGCTTTCTATCCGTCTCTTCTCTATAGTGGGATTCTGTTACAATCCAAGGGATTGCTCTTTCAAGAATCTCATTAAAGTCTGAACAAACAATATGAAATGAAAAATCCTTCCCCAAGGCACAAAGGCTGTAGACAATACTTCATTGCAAAGCTAGCTAGGTGGGATAATATTAGACAGGTGATAATGAAAATATCAGAAAGATTTAATAGCCAGAAATGTGTAACAATTAAGGCGAAGAAAGCGTCCCATTTTCTGAATTTAAAAATGAGATATAATTCACAGATGAGAGAACATAAACACATAAAATCTTTCATCAGAATGCATTGGTCAGAGGGGGATTTTCTCATGGACTTTTCATAGATGTACTGAAAATCTTACAGTAAAGACTGTACTTTACAGTCCTCATCAAAAAATGTACCAAAAGTTGTTTTTTAATAGCTTGCTATTAAAGAAAAGCAGTTCAAACAAACAAACAAAAAAACCCCATAGGTACATTAACATGCATTAAAGCTCACATGCTATAAATATTTTCAATACACTTAATTGTGCTAATTTTACTGTCTGAGACTTGGAGATACTGTAAAAAAGTCTTGCTAGTCATTAATCCTTGGGTAACTTCTGTTAGTTTTAAAAGCGTTTGTATTTAAACACATGAAGATCTTGAAACAGACTGGTCTGTTACTCAGTATTTTTGTACAATTTTATCTGTAGCCAGGGCTATGTCTTTCTTTTCCATTTTGCATTTCTGAACAGCTTTTCTTTGGTGGTTCAGCAGTTTTTACTACAGCTCTCTCCAGAGAAGAAAAGAAGTGCTTGAAAATTCTTATCCTGACATGGCGATGGGTGTAGAGGGATGCTTCAGAGATAGTAAAAAAAAAAAAGGTTTCCCTAAATGAGACTCTTTGAAAGTTGCTGTATTCTCTTGGTACTGAATCTTCTAGTTGTGGGGTTCTTGACAATTCCTGTTGTCTTCTGCATGCCAAAGGCTGGTCCTGTTCAGAGCAGATAGTCTTGTGAGTTGTGCATTTTGTTCTGTTTTTATTTTGGATGGAAGGCTGAGCATTTTTCTGTTTGATACAGACCTCATTGCAAGTACTCATTGCCTCTATCACCTCCATTTAGAATCTGCTCTCGTTTCTGTAGCTGCATATTTGCCATAAAGACCCCAAGGGAAAGTAATCTAATTTGATAGAAACTGTCCCTGAATTAAAGCTTGAAGAAAGAGGTAATTAATGTTAACAAAATCCATAGCTTCTAAATAAATATATACAGTAACTTGCTTTTGTGTGCTTTGGGCAGATTTTTATTTTGAGGTACAGTGCTGTTCGTCCCACTAATGTGTAATTTCTGGATTTACTATAAGATGTTAACAAAGGGTTCATCAATGGAATTAATTTATCAAAACAGGAAGGTTTAGCTATTTGAGGAGTACACACTGTCAATTAAGACAAATACTTACTGGCTGGTGGGAAGCTCATGAGCAAGTAATTAGAAGAGATGTTCCCTGTTGAACTACCACACATTATTCATCTGATTTCAAGTGATGTGGATTAGGCTGATAAACTGAGTTGCATCATTTGTACCTCTCTCTACTAAGGGCACTTGCACTTTTTGTTTGGTTTAGGGTTCAGGGAGAACAGCTTATTTTAAAACTCATTTAAGTCATTAGTAACTGAGTTGAGAAAGTAATGTGCAATCAAAGTTCCCACTTAACCTTGGCTGGATGTGATCCCCTTTGCAATGAGGATGTGCCCCACTCGCTTCAGAAGAGGCAAATAGCCTTCCATTTTCTTTTCCGTGGACTTTCAAGTGTAATCCAATTCTTGTGAAGTTGACAGAATTGACCAGTAAAAATTCTTGGAATGACTCAGATCACAGAAGCATGGGCTGTTTTCCCATGTACACAAGGTTAGAACCTGTGGGTACACGGCGAGGCTAGCTGCAGGTAACATAGAGAAAGGTTGGTTGAAGGCTTGGCTGCCACTGCACAGCTGGGAAATGTAGTCATGGCTGCGTTTCTCTCCATCTCCTGTAGTCCAGAGCAAGGACTGAAGAATAATCAAGAAGTAGTAGTTACTTCTTATTCCTTTCAGTACTTAAAAGAGGCCTATAAGAAAGATTGGGAGAAATGTTTTAGCAGGCTCTGTTGCTACAGAACAAGGGGTGATGGTTTTAAACTAAAAGAGGGGAGATTAAGGCTCATTGTGAGGAAGAAATTTTTTACAATGAGGGTGGTAAAACACTGGCACAGGTTGCTCAGACAAGTGGTAGATGCTCCATCCCTGGAGACATTCAAGGCCAGGCTGGATGTGGTTCTGGGCAACTTGGTCTGGTTGGAGATGTCCCTGCTCCATTGCAGGGGGGTTGGACTAGATGACCTTTGAAGGTCCCTTCCAATCCAAACTATTCTATTATTCTATTCTCAGTTAATTACTTAACGTGTAGTACAGTGCAAGCACTTTGGTGAAGGCAGTTCCACTGAGATGGGGGACACAGGAAGGATACAAAACAGATAGTGACTTGCTTGAAATATCTGCAGAAAAGGTTTGGTTTTGTCCACCTACTGCTATGCACAGAGAAAAGGTGCAAGTGTAAGTTTTAAAGTGTGCTGTGGAGATAAAGAAGATAGAAAAAAGGTGTTATTTGCAAATATTAAAGACACACTGGTCAGAAAAATCACTAGTGCTACAAAGTCATAAAATTATTCTTCCTATCCTCTGACACAAATAATTTTTTCTATTTAGGAAATTTATTTCTATTTATTTTTTCTAAACAGGCTGTAGTTCATGAGTAACATGTAAAATATTTACTATCCTGACCTTTTTATGTGAGCCCTTGGTTTGTTCCAAATTTTTCAGTGTTACTTTGACTAGACTCTGTTCTGTAAATCTTTGTTAAGATGTTCTTAATGTCGACACTGACTCCTGCTGCAAATTTGCTGGCCCTATAGGGGCTGAATCCCTTTGGAATAAGAATGTCAATGAACATTATAAATCCCTTAGAAGATATGATCCCATTACATGATCTCTGGAGATCATGTCTATGTTTGCTTAGTGCTCATTATTGTTGGTATGAATGGAAGTAAAAAAAGAACTCCTGTGTGTTCACATGTTGTGGAATAAATAGACTGGATATTAGAGTTTAAAAAAACTGAGGGAAAAGAATCAAATAAAAGTAAATAGATACATCTAGACCCTAACGAGTTAAAAGTAATTTGTTTTAGTTTGCAGTTACTTGCACTAAATCAAAGGTAGATACCACCAGGCACTCCCTTCTGTGACTGTTATATGCTATTTCATACCATGTCTGAGCACAACATACAGAAAAAAAAGTGTAATTATATGGTCACGATACAGAGAACTTTTGGGCCAGACTGGAGGCATTTTTTCTTTATCAGTGGTTAGAACTTTGGGGAGAATATGGTGTGGAGAACCACAGGCAGTGGTACATCTTTTCACTTCCAAGGGCTGTATTGCATACATATGTTGGATTTTGCTTTAACGAAGACATAGTCATCTGTGTGATCTATACCTTAAAGCTAAGCTCAAATTTCCCTCTCCTATTTTCTCTTCTTACGCTGACAGGAGTGATCTGAATAGTAAAGGTGGGCATGACTGAGAGCATATTCACCCATATTACTGGGACTTGTTAATCTTTAACAACCTAATGATAACATTAGAATTGTTACTGACTGCTAACATTTACTTTCTTAAGGGTAAATTTGTTTGTTCCTGGGCTGTTAAGATGCCAGGTTAAACTTCAGTGTCTTGTTAGATGTAGATTTTGTTGTGAATTTCTGCTTAGGAACATGTGTATAAGAACAAGTAGAAAATTCCACTTACTTTGTTAAGTAGACAGTTTTTGGCAAAAATCTCTTTCAGGAACATTGCTCTGAACTCTGTGGACCATGAAATGCTGGATTTACTTGCATGGTATTCAAAATGTGTGGCTTTTTCTCAACAAGACAGAAATCCTATAGGTTGTATCTACATGTCACCTCTGATTTAAATGGGTGACTTGAAAAAAAATACTTGTAGAATGATCTATCCTTGTAGGCACATTTTTGTGTCCAGTAATCTGGTATAGTACCAGCATAACTGATTTCCACTGAGGGTGAGATATGCTTTGTGTTTAGACCAACCTATAAACATACATATCTCTGCCATCTAAACTGTACTGTTTACTGTGGGAAGTTGGGTTGCATATATTAAATATACAATGGATCAGCATGCCGTACTGAAGCAATTTGTGGCATCTGGTTTCCTTTTGTAATTCTTCTCAAATTCCTGTCTGATGTTGCCTAGATAAAGTAGTGTAATTTGGTTGAGCTATAGAAACACCTGGAACTAAAGTATACTGCATATAACTGAGAAATGAAGTTGTGCATACCTATAAGTGAGATCTATGAGGCTGCTACTAATTTTCTTCACAGTTTTTCAAGAGCTTTTCCTGTGGTTTGGGAGCCTGGATTGATCTTAGTTATGGAGAAGCCAAAATTGGAGTCTTGTTACAGAATAATCTTTCACACTGGTAATTGAGTGCAGTTGGCACTCTGACACTACCCAGTGGCACTGAACCACCCTAGCTAGCCCTTTCCGTCTCCCTGTTCTGAGTGTATTAAAAGATAATCAAAGAGGGTTCTCAAGATGTCATAGTAATAACTGGTCTCTATTAGCTATAGATATGTATTTACATTTTGTGAATGCTTTTATGTATGTCATCTTTTTTCCTTTCTTTTTTCCCCCAAATTATACATTATTTTAAACTGAGTTTGTGTATGACTTGAGTGCATCATCAGTATTTTGCCTTATTTTTGTTAGAGGCTTAGTCAGACAAATCTCATTAGGAATCTTCCATGTAATTAATTTATAAAGAAAATACTGTATGTATTAAAATGTAATTTTGGTTAATGTCTAACATGACTAAAATTATTAATGGCTTTTCTGATAGTCATTACTCTTTGAACCTCTTCCTCGGAAATCTATAGCAGCTGAAATGGCAGAACACTGTGTGAAGATACAATATCTATCAGATATTACCAACGCTGCTACACAAAAAGGACAAAAACATTTGTGAAAACAACATCATCTCTCTTTCTGCTCCAGCAAAGCAGGCAAATATCTGTACACTGCTTTCAGTGTACTTATTTAGATGCGTATGTGAGCAGAGTGCTCTGCACATGGCTAAATAGAAATACATTTAGGATTTAGGAAAACCAGGTAAAACTTGGGCTGCAATTTAGTAGAAAATCCTCTGATTAAGAAGTATGCAGATGAAGGGGAAAATGATCCTTTTCTATGATGTTATCTAAATAATTCACTCTGGAAAACATCAGATTGAAGCTAAAAGATACCTAGTGACCCCAGTTTCTAAACAGGCTGTAGTTCATGAGTAACATGTAAAATATTTACTATCCTGACCTTTTTATGTGAGCCCTTGGTTTGTTCCAAATTTTTCAGTGTTACTTTGACTAGACTCTGTTCTGTAAATCTTTGTTAAGATGTTCTTAATGTCAACACTGTCTCCTGCATCCCAAGTGGTGTCTTCTGTCTCCAGTTTGGAGATAAAATGTTGTTCCAGTCACTTGCTTGGAACCATGAGTATCCTATCAACAAAACCAGGCTATCAGCATTTAATAGTATGACATTTTTCACAGGTTTAAGACAAATAAAACATTGAAGAAGAATGAAGCTACTTGGTTGTTGGTTTCCATTTCACCTAAGAGAAGGGAGAATGCTTTTCTGTCTCAGACATACATATATATGTACATGGGTGTGTTTATGTATGTGCACACAGACCATGAAAGACTCGCTGTTTACAAGCTAAGTTCTGTCTTCAGGTTTTATTGTTGTTGGATTTTACTAAGTCTGAAATATTAGGCATAACACTTTGAAATTGGCTGTGGTTTTGAAATTAACAGTGCATAATTTTTGGAAAGGAAGCAAAGAGAGTTTATTGCTTTAATTACAGTCTAATGTTCATATTAAATATATTTCTATTTTAAAATTCCAGTTTTAAGGAGATTTTAATAGAAGCTGGAGCTGATGAGGCAAAGCAATGCAAAAAGGCTGTTCCAGATGGCATATATCCAGAGGGAGACATTTGTGTATTGACAATGGTGGAAATATATGAAAAGGGAAATAAGTAACGAGTATGAGACTAGTGAAGAGAATCCAAGTGAGAATAGTTCAGGACTCAATCTGTTGTTGTAAGGAAAGGAGTATCAGTATTCTCTACGTGCTATAATCTGATCCCAGGGAAAGATACTGAATATAGTAAGTCCATCAGGCAAGTGATAGGGAAATGCAAGAATGAGTCAGCAGGGTAGTTACAGATAAAATTGCAGAGTGGGAGAACAAAAATTTTGCAAATATAAGAGAAAAAGCAGAAGGTAAATTTATAATGAAGGTCAGTCTTGAGGTGATGGTAGAGTTATAAAGGTCATTTTTATAGATTAGAAACAGAAAAGACTACCTTGTGTGAGGCTTTAGTTTCTGTTATGGGTGATTTGGTGGACCATTGGTCTGATCTGGGATAATGGTGATTCTTCTTTGTGTTGGAAGGTATTTTTCTTCTCCAAGCAAAGCACTCTGTGAAACGAAATGTTTACATTTGACTAACTGCATTTAAAATTAATTGAAAGAAATATGAAACATACTATTTAGTGTTAAAAAGCTCTCCCATTCCCTTTAGATGTTGTTTAAAGTGGCAACACCAGTTTTATGAATACCTTATAACTAGCTCAGGCAAAGGTTAGAACTAAATATTGTGTTAAGGAAAGTAGGTTCTTTAGTTAAAAGCAAATAGCAGTTTCTACCTTTGATTCTAGAAGGAGAGTTTTCTTGCTAAGTGCCTAATTATAGTGTTGTGTGCCTGCTCACCTGCAGTGCAGTGCAAGTTTTGTTCAAGCTCCTTACTCTGAAGCTTCTTTCCCATTTGTTATTTAGTCTTTAGCCCAGTGCAATTTGTATATTTTAGTTTAAGTATTCATTACTTTTCATTGGGCTTTTTTATTCCATCCTGCAGAGTTTGCAGTGTCATGCCATAGGCACAGTGCACCAAGGGAGACATTTTTACCTCCCCAGATATTAGCCAGCAAAGGCTCCCTGGAAGCATTCCTGGGAGAATGGAGAGTTTCATAAATTGCAGATTAATTAACAATACCCTGCTTGGAAGTATAAATGCAATACCTTGTGCTTCCACATCTCCCAGCTGCCATCTCCTACTCAACATGGCAGCATCCTCACTCTGACTCCACTGATCAGAGTATTGGCCACTGCCTGTCTGACTGATTCTCCTTTGCAGTTCAAGATAGAGCGTAACACAGAGTTTAGGTAGCTACTTTCTAGAGGTAACAGAGATTGTTCTTCTGCAGTGAAAAGGAGGTCCACTTTGTGACATTGCACATTTAAAGGAATCGGTATACTGAATTAAGGTATGCTGATTATAACTTAGAGCTTAAAAAAAATAAGAGTTCCTTTTTGCTCTGCCAGAAAGAGTAGCAGTTATGCCCCTCATGAAGTTAAACCAAGTCTGCTTTTATAATGAAAATTATTATTAGATGGTGGAGACATGGTTCAGTGGCTGTATCATTGCCATCTTACCAGCTTTCTGAAAGTGGTATCCATCCACCAATTACTTATCCATTTTCCCTTCTTAAAATCACAGACGATGCAAAAAAGACACTGATATATGCCTGAATAATTGGATATTTTTAAACATTTCTACTGTGTCTGCTCTCTCTTTGCAGCCAGAAAATGTTATCTTTGTTTTATTGTAATTTACTGTGTGGTATATATTATATGGCATATCTAAATATTTTAGCATGTTTTCTTCAAGTCAATTAAATAAATAGGAAATGCAACAAAATTTAGTTACTTTAGTTTCTGCAGAGACTGAACCATGTGAAGAACCCTTCTGAGCAGTAAGAGAATGTGCTAATTTAATACAATCAGACTTTCAAGGGCACATTTTTCAGGGGCACAAGGGGAAGAAATGTGCCAGAGTATTGTTGCAAGCAAGGGGCTGTGGCTGCACTGGGACACATGGGTTTCAAGGAGACTGTTGCCTCCTTATCCCTCTTGCTGAGCTACACCTGAGCAGAGGCTGGGTCTCAGCTCTTCTCAGGAACTCCAGGGCTGCTGCTGGAGCAGATACAGTGAGTGGACAGGGAAGGGAAAAAAGAGGATAAGAAACAATAGAGGTATTGAAAGTGTAAAGGGGAAGGTAAAAAAAAAAATAAATCTGTTTTGTGGACATTTTCTGAAATAGAGCTGTTTTCTAGAAGATATCTTCATTATCAAGGCATGTTGGTTAAGGCTTTCAGTTTATGCCAGTGTAAGCTGCAGGATCTTAATTATACTTCATTGTACAACAAAGATGGAGCTGCCCTCTGAAAAGAACCTGATTATATAGGCTTGTAATTTCACACATTTTTCAGTCTGTATTTCAGTAAAAATGTAATCTACCCAATCACTGCTTTAGGCTAATAGCCTCTAATACAGTATAGTGTCAAGAATGTCAAACTTAATGATAAAAAAAAGGGGGGAAAGTCATAAGTGTTCAGTGAAACCACTTCTTTGAATACTTTTCCACAAGATTTTTGCATTTTCTTTGGTGGGTTTTGTAGAGTATGTATTAATCGCATCTGAAATATAAAGGGAAGGCTGTACCACCACGAAACCCTTCCATGTCTAATGTATGTATTATGGCTGTAAAGCCATTAAATATACTTTTAAGGAGTCATTGACATAAAACCTAAAAGAAGAAAAGAGTTTTACACTGCATGTCAGGTATATCTTGTTGTAGCTTGTTAAGACCTTTACTTCAGCTCTTTAAAAAGAAAAACTGTCAATTTTTGCAATCTGTTGGGCAAGGTGGTCAAATTCTTTAAAATAGTAAAAAAACACTATTGTAAAGTTAAAAGGAGAGAAGGAATAGATTCGACAGTATTCCTGCTACTTAATTGCAACAAATATTTTAATTACCTGACTCACTCATGTAAGACATACCCCTGAAAATCTCTTAAGTTAATTTGATAGTATATATCGGATGAAACACCTGCATGTCAATACTGTGGTCCATTTGCATAACTTCCTTCAACAGGGAGGCAATGGGAAAACTGCAACAGTGATTTAACAGGTCTTTATGGGTACACTGCTGTCCTTCCATCTCTTCCATTAATATTTGTTCTGTTTTTCTCCTTCATGCTACAGCAGTAATGCTGATGATGCAACCCCAGACAGTCATTTGTGTGTAATAGCTTCGGGCATGAAATGCTTGATTTGCCCTCCTGAGCAGCTATCATGGGCTGTCCTCCCCAGGTCTGTATGTGTGAGAGGTCATGAAAATGAGGAGTTGCCTTAAACTTTAGGGATGTGGGTAATACACTGAGTAAAAAGGGAATTGAGTGAATGAGTAATGCAGCCATAGTGGAACTGAAGTCAGGAGTAAGAAACTTTTTGCTTAAAATAACAGATTTATGTGATTTAGTTCTTGGGTATTAGCTTTTATAAAAGATGGAAATAAGCAAGAGCATAAGACAAGAAAATAAACCAATTATTCTTATGTCTATCTTACCATATATAAAGCCTAACAAAAACTGTTCACAGTAACAAAGCAACTTTTTTTCCTGTGGACGAAGTCTGTCTGGGCTCATGACAGCTTTCTCTTTAGTTATTTAGGTAGTAAATACAGAAGGAAAGCTGATTATATGCCAATATATTAAATAGTCTACTTTTGAAGTCTCTCGGAAAGGTCAAGAATTGCATTACTGACCATTCTGTTTTTTTTTTTTCCATTCAGAACTTCACAACTTCTCCCCATCTCCCCCCACATACGAAAACAACAGATTTTACAACTTTCCTTTAAATCATCTCAAATGGTCTTAGCTAATATGCTAAATGTCAAGTATCTTTGAAAAGGTCTGAAAAACTAGTGTCACAAAATGAATTTGAGGCTAAGCAATTTGAATCTTTCTGTCCTTGTAATCAAAACTTCAGAGGAAAGATCCAGAAATAAAAATTTAGTTAGCTATTGGAGTATGTTTGAATACATCGGAATATGAAATATGAAAAATTGTTTGACCTAGGAGAATATTAATTCATCTGCAGAGAAAAGAGTACCTGCAAATGTAGTGATTTTTCTTCTGGGTCAGAGAGTGAGAAATGCCACTAGATAATTAACAGGATAATACTATGTGCTTTTATGCTACTGTACTCCTATATAGTCATATATTATGAAATATCCTATATCCCCAGAATGTCTAAAACAGCATTTGACAAAAATGTTAAATTGATTGGACCTGTTCTTTTCATATTATTTTTCCAGAAAGTTAAGGGCGGTATTCAACAAAGTTGAAATAGTTGAAAATATTCAGAATGTATGTTCAACCCAAGTGAGTAACTAGTGGTCTGCCAAAAATGCCAGTGTAACCTCTGTTTGTTGATGGCATTTCCAAATAGACTTTGTTTTTATTTAACAATGCCTGAAAATTATGTCAAGTAGTCTGTTTTAACTTGGCTTAGAAGCAATATCCACACTTTGGTTTGAGCTTTGGTTTATGAGTTTATCTCCACCCCCCGCTCCCATCATTTGTTCATCCCTAATTGGGAGAGTTGTGTAAAAGTCAATGATAAGATTAGTCTTAACCATCTGCCCAAAAAGTCTCGTTCACACGTGCATGCACAGAAACACACACCACAGGGTCACTGACCTTGTGCAAGAAGCTACTTAGGCATATCTGAATGAACAAGATTAATTGCATTTCTCTACAAAGATTTACTCGTGCTTCAAGTTAGATGTAAACTTAATTCATATGTTTATGAAATATAAATTCAGTACTACTGGATCTCCACAAAAAATGTTGTTTGTGGGTTGATTTTTTATTCCTTTTTTTTTTTTTTTTAATAGTGCTGGCTGCCTTTTCTATAGAATTAAAAATGTTTTTATTCAGTTAAAGTGCAAACTTTTGGGTAGGAGTGATTTGGCGAGGGAGGAGGGGGAAGATAGTTCCAACAGTGTTGCTCCATCGCATGGAGGCATCTCACCATCTTAACAAACTTATTTACTGTTAAATAAGTTTATGGTCAGCGGCATACAAAGTAAACTGCCTGTTTTTCTGTTTTAGTACCAGATATCTCTTTGGCTCTTGCACAAGGAAAGGAAGAAGATTGCTAGATTTATTTCTACATCTATCGGTATAGTAAATTCTTAGAGATATTACTCAGATACCACACTCTGCAGCATAACTTAGGTTAGTAACAAAATGTTACATTAATTCAAAGTACTTAACAAATTCCTAGGTTTTACTTTGATTTCAGAGAAAATTAGAGTGACTCAGTGTCTATGGAAGACTAGCTTTAAAACATGTCTGTGTATCTATACAGGTGAAGTCAAAAGCTTAATCCAAATTATGTATAATTTAATGACAGTATTTTAACCTACTTTCTATTAATCAGGACATGAGCATTTCTATATGAAATGCATCTTTTAAGTGAAATCACTACACTGGAGTCTGTTTCAGAATGTTAAAGTAAAAATAAGAAAACTAGAAGGAAATTGTGCATGTAGAAAACGCCATTTGATCCTAAATTAAATTTTTCATTTTATTTTTTTTTACAGTTAACTTCTAAAAGATAAATTTAAGAATGTTTCAGAAGGAAATTTTATTTTAGAAAAGATTACCGTTTTCTGCCTATTTTATAATAAATTGTTTAAAGAAGTAAAAAGCAAAAAAAAAAGAATAATCTTCTGTTCATTAAGGATAACTTATCAGATTTGCTTGTAATACTCATCGGAGCTATCTTATTCTCAGGTCTCAAACATAGTTATGACTGGATACCTGCCCGTACAGGTCTTGAAGGGTGTTGCAGCTCTTCGATTTATTCCTAATCCTCTCTAGTTCTTGACTGAATTTCTTTCTGATGTCAGCAATGTATATGCGATAGAACCATGTGCAAAACTGTTTCACTGTAGGAAAAAGAATAATTGTGACAAATATATAATTAATTCCTAAATCTTTCACAATTAACTGAGGCACCAGAACAATTAAACTGTGACATCAAGGGTGTATCCAATGAAAGAACTAAAATTTAAGGAAAGGATGATCAGCATGTGTGTGGTTGATGTTGTCAGTCGTTCAATTGTAAAATGAAACTTATATATATATCCTTACACAAGGATGGCATTTTTGTGCTATAACTGGGAAGAACATCTGAAATTAAGTTGACAGGTAAACAAGTATTCAAAACCTGAGCTTAAGAAATTGATTTTCCACATAACAGAAAAAAGAAACCAACAACCAAACAAAAGGAATCAATAAAATTGATAATATGGTTGTGGCAAGTACTAAATAAGTTTCATTTAAAATATGGAATCAAATTAATTTTGAGAATGTCTTCAGTCATATTTCTGAAATCAGTCTTTGAAAGGCATGGATGTTTTGTGTTGCTAATACTGTGAAAAGTTTTTTTTATGAGTTCATTGCTTGCAGAGGGCTGGATTTTATTCTTAAGTTTAAGGTTTTTAGATGAAGAGGAGGGAAGATATTTTACTTTTTAAAGTATAAAATAAATATTGAAGCAGAATATAGGATCAGTTTTTTATATTAACTTACATGAAATGGTTTGTCTTTATATATAGTCATGTCTACAAGATGCCATTTATAGCTAGAAGTCACATTATGAATATTAAGATATTGCAAAGAATTTCAAGAACAGAATCCAAGAAATTATTGCAAAGAATTTCAAGAATGGAATTCAAGAAATTATTGCATAATTTCAAGAACAATGGATCGTAAGTGCCATGGTTTGTTCTTTTTGCTATGCACGAAACATTAAATGTTGAATTATAAAGTTATATGAATTGTAAAACTATAATGAATATGTTCAAAATATTAAATATACTTTTTTGGCATATTAGTATTATGCTTTGGATCTGGTCTAGAGGATAGCAGTTACATATTTGAATTTTATTTTGGTTCAGTGGTGATCACTGAGCGGGAGATTTCTGAGGCAAGTGTAAAAGGCTGTGGTGCCTTTGTGTGTTCTGTGATACTGAAGGCTTGATCAAGGTATTCTCACACACCAGCAGCTCCAATCAGTTGAGTTATCCTGCTGCAAATGCGTAGGCCTTTAGGACAATAATGGCTGAAGGTGCTTTTAAAGCTAGGCTGGCTGAGAGGTGTTTTATGAAATTGCAAGCGATTTCACTAATTAAATCAATAACTAAATCTGGTGGTTTAGAAGTTATTTTCTCCTATTGATTTTAGGGACATTGCTGAGATACTAAATTGAAAAAAAGACCAAAACTTTCAGGTGCTTTTCACTTTTAAGAAAAAAAAAAAAGCTTTGCAAATCGCAGGATTAAGGCCAGAATCCCTTTCATAGGTCTTCACTTGTCTCATGGAAAAGAGAAAGTGTTATTAATTTAGTAGAACTTGAAGAGACATAAAATTAACCAGTAACTGCTCTTTTCCATTACAACCATTTATTTCCTTGAACTGTGTTTAAACCTGAAACTCGTTTTTTTGAACACATGAAGAAAACTTACGGTTTTTTAAGTGCTTTTGGTTTTATGCAATGTGTTTCAAGCTATCTTTGAAGGTTTTTTAATTTTTCTGTTACAAAGTGCTTTAAAAAAATACGTATCACATAGAATCATAGAATGGTTTGGGTTGAAAAGGACCTTAAGATCATCCAGTTCCAATGCCCCTGCCATGGGTAGGGACACCTCACACTAGACTATGTCACCCAACACTCTGTCCAGCCTGGCCTTGAACACTTCCAGGGATGGAGCATACACGACTACCTTGAGCAGCATGTTCCACTGCCTCGCCACCCTCGCAGTAACGAACTTCCACTGCCTCACCACCCTCACAATAAAGAACTTCTTCCTTATATCCAGCCTAAATCTCCCCTGTTTAAGTCTGAGCCCATTACCCCTTGTCCTATCACTGCAGTCCCTGAAGAAGAGTTTATGTCCAAATGCATATAATAGAGTAAGAAATAGTTTATCTTTTTAATGAGAATGGGCTGTGAAATATTTACAGTTAAGGATTTTATGCCAGACATGCACATTGTTTTTTCACTGTTAGCAAATACATACTGTATGTTTAGCATCTCCTCCTGTAATATTTTCGCACTGGGGATTATGATGTTCTTTACAAAGAACTGGAACTTGTTCTGGGCAGAATTATTCAACTCTTTCTCCTTAGAGCAATCAGTCTCCTGGACTTGCACTGCTGTGATAAGTCAGGTGGTCTTAAGTGATTAGAGTAGGTATTTACAGCATTAAAATTTGGCAAAGAAATGATATTATAACAACATTAGAAAGCCAGTAGATTTGAGCGGGTGAAAGGAAGATCTTAGATGAAGTGAAGAAACAGGATTTTTGCCACATTCTCAGTTTTATTTAATTGGCTTCCCAAGTTTGATATGTCATTGCTTCTTAGGTGTTACTACTTATTCATACATTACTTTATACACATAAAGACTATATTAAAGTTGACTAGGAAAAAAAGATTAGACAAGCTGACTTGACTAGAAAAAAGCGTAACTGGACTAGAGCATAAATAAAGATTTTAAGTACTATAACATTTTTCTGCTAGATTTTTTATAAATATTTATATAAATACAAAGGAAGTCTGTGATTCTGTAACACATCTGTGAACACCAATAGGCAGAATTTCACTGAATCATTCAGAGGTTTATTTTTCTTCATAACATGAGCATATATCGTATGAATTCTCATTCTCTATGTTACCAGTCTGTGCTATTAACAAGGATTTTGATGAGACAGAAAAAATAAAAGCTGATAGAAAAACAGGTACAAGGTGTAAAAGTTATAGCAAAACCTCTCAACTCCAGGAAGATTAATTTTGAAGAAGAAATCTGTATCTTAACCACGTTTCATCCCAACATTTCCTGTCTGTGAGACCTTGGTAGAGGTATTGAGAAGAATTTCAAAATAAAGTTTTGGTCTTACGGCTGCTCTCTAATCTCCTGAAGATGAATTATGAACCTTTTGTCGCTCTTGCTAAAATGAAAGTATTGCTGTTACTTTGTTCAACAAAGAAATATTTCCAGGATTTTCTTCAGGTTTTAGATAGTTGAGGAGTAGCATGTTCTGGCCCCATTCTTGTTGTCCCTTAAGTCTGTTTATGTATAAAACCAAAAAGAGTGCAGAGCAATTTTGAATGATGAACTCTTAAAACACATTGGTAGATGTTTTTTTACTCTGTTTTCTCTACTGCATGTTTTCTTTTTTATTTGTTTATTTGTTTATTTTTTTCCTCTTTCACATCCTAATGTAGGATGTAGGTCAAGCTACATTATGCTATGACGCATCACTGAGAAAATCCTGAATGCTTGTTGAGTCAGATTAAAGGTTGCATTGGTAGGGCTATGTTAGCCTCAGGTCAGCTCCTCCTGATGAGATGTATAGGATAGCTCTTCTGAGTTTGCTGCCTACTCTTATTAAACCTGACACACTGACACAGTGACATGGGCGGAATCTAAACATGGATGTGTGAGAGCCACCACAGTAGGTTTTTTGTTTGTTTTTTTTTTAAAAAAAAAAACTTTCAAAATTCAGCTAACCCTGGGGTTTCATTCCTATGCTTATGAAGTGCCTGGGCCGCATTTGCAGAGCGTGCAGAAGGTGTTAGGCATTGGGCTTATTAGGCAAAGAGGCACTTGCTTGGGCTCCCAGATGGAACAGCTTCACACTGTACGTTCACATTCTAGCTAGCAACTTTCTCTGTCCTTACATAATCAGAGCAATTAACCAAGTACCTGCTTCGGACTTTCAAGTCTGTCTTGCGGTTTAGATATTTTAGAAGTGCAGAACTACCAAAGGAACAAAATACTAAGGAAAAGCAGTATGCTTTGTGCTGTGCCACATCAGTAGTTACCATATCATCTGGAAATGTATGCTTTCTAGATTTTGTGAAGACATTTTTATGTAGTATACTAAAGTCAATACCATATGAACTGCAATAAGAGGGAACTCTAACAGAAAGATACACGATTATCTAATCATGTCAGTAGTACTGTCTGTAAGAGAACTCATCTGAAATCTTGTTTTCTGTGTATATTTTCTATGTAAAAGTTATTTCCAAAATGAAACCTCTTGGTTTTAGTCAGAAATAGACATTTTGTAGAATTAACAGGGTATATAGAAAGTATATTTCAAAGGATAGCAAGTCCCTTTTTTGTAGCTATCCTCATAAAATCAAACTTAGTATTTGAACCATTCTAGTTTCAAACTACATGCACCCCTCCACCTTACCTGCCTCCAATCATTAATTTTTTGTAGAATTATTTTTTGTTTGTTTGTTTTGGTTTATTTGTTTGCATGTTTTTGTGCTTGTTTGGACTTTGTTTGGGCTTTGGTTTGTTTTTTGTTTGAGGGGGGTGTTTGGTTTTTTGGGGGTGGGCTGGATTTAAGCTTAAATAATATGATTTAGAAGTTTTAAATCAGCTTTGCATAGGAAGGAAGTTTTAACCCTCAGAAAACTGGGATACATAGTAACCCCCAGGTCTAGGTATAATTAAGCTAACAGTCTGGTTGGCTTTCATCTAATGATTAACATTTCTATTTGCTACAAAATAATTCTATTACTTGTAGCAAATTGGATTTTGCTGCTTGCATCTCAAAATTAAGTACAGTAGATATTATAGTGGAAAGCTATATTTTGCATTCCCATATTTAACATGAGAAGTATTTATAATAGTTAAGCATCAAAATGATTACTGAAGCTGCACATTCAAATCTTGTCTTTTCTCAGGAGACTTGTAGCAATGGAAAAATCCCGTAGATATCCAACAAAATGAAATTTTCAAGGACATAACTCATTATCAGCCAGGAGTGTTTTATAGCCTTTGGATAGTTTACAGTCATTTGGATCCGCAGTGTTAATTCTGCATTACTGAACATCACACATACATTATTTAATACATAGCAAACAATGAGCTCTCTAAGTGAATTCTTTGTTCTCCCCAGCTTCTCATTTTCTCTGAAAACAGAGCGTTGCAGAGAAAGTCTTTGAGATAAAGAAAAATAATTATTTGAGAAAACTGATGCCAGGTAAGGCCAAAAGTTACTTCAGGCTAACAATATTGATTAGCATTTTTGAAGTTTGATAGCTAATAGCTTCACATTTTTTTTGCCTTAAGGATTTGAGATCTTTTGTACAAATCCTTTGGTTTAACATGACAGCCACATTATTAATTAACAGAAATTGGAAAGAGTGACTTCAGCTAACTGCTAGCTGCATAATTTATTAATTTCTATACTGTATAAAAACTTCGGGGTGTATGCCGAAATAATTAATAGTCATAGGAATAATATCACTGAACTTTCATATCAAGGAGACACGGTAATACTTTATTACAACATTTGAATTAATGTGTAAGTTTAACATCCTTATTCTATGCTATGCTTATTACCAGTCAGAGAGAAACTGATAGCATTGTAGACCTAGAAGCAGGAGAGTGTAACTGAAAAAATATACACACAAACAACCTCTAAAGGTCGTCTTTGATTTTGTAATTGTGGAATATGAGTAGCAGAAGGAAACCTAACATTATCATATTTTCTTTTTTAATCATCAGACATCCAACAAAAAAATCCCAAACACCAAACCCAAACCTCCTTTGAATAGCCAATATTTATACCTTATTGAGTTCCTACATCTCTCATATTTTTCTATGTAATAGGGAAGGAAATTAATATTTCACCAGACATGCTTAGCTGATAATGATGCTAATAATATTTATTTGTTATTTAATGGGGGAAATTAGCATAATTTTTGTTATGTTTTGAATTCTGTTTTTGAATCTGTAGAATACTTGAATATTCTAATGAATTCTGATTGTTCATTTTTACTATCCAGATTTGAATAACTCCCTTCTGAAATATTTTATCCATCCATTAATTCTCGAAGTAGATTATATGTAGATATAGGGCATAATGAAGGCAGATGTCACCTAGGCTTCTACTCTGTATTTTGTTATTTTTAGTCATCATTTTGCTCTCATTGGATGGCACACAGCAATTTTTCACATTCTGATTTTCTGTGCTGTGCCTCTAGGCTTTGAAATACAGGCATACGGGAGGCCACATGAAACACTTATGACAATACATCACTGAAGTGATGTTTCCTCAGCATAGAGGTTAGCAGCAACTAATGACTACGAGAATGTTCCTAGAAGTGTCATGAATCCTTAGTGATCAGAAAGAATTCAGTGTGTGATATGTTGAAGATCTGCTTTTCAAAATTGGTATGCATAGAGTCTTTCCAGCTGTTACCTAATGGATGGATGGAGTTTGTATCAGGACTTTAAAGTTTCCATACCAAATGTTCTTAAATTCCCATTGTGAGACACCTGTATGCAATCTTTCTCTTTGCAAAAGACTGAAAAATGCTCCCTATATCCTCCTAAGTGGATTTTCCTTTTAAAATGCCTTTTCTTTAGTAGAGTATGACTTTCACATTTTTTCCTATTGTACCATGATTTTACTATGCTTTTTATATATTGCATTCTCTCTCTCTCTCTAGACTCAGTGCTTTTATTTCAGCCATGTTTAGTATTGTATTTTAACTGCGCTATTTGCTTAGTATTAATGAAGTCCTTACATGGAGTGTAATTGCAACAGTTTTATGTGAAGTATGTTGGTCTCCAAGAATAGCAAATACAATTGCTTTTGTTACTTGGCTATCTCTTAATTTCCCTCAGGCTGACAATATTATAACTCATGCAGAGCACCAAATTTCTAAAATGTTAAAGAAAATGTAAAACCATGTAATTGTTAGTAAAGGACAAGCTGTGCCGTTTTTCTTTTTTTTTTGTCTTTTTCTGCCTGTTATTTCCTTTTTAATTAATGGAGGATACTTCTTTTAACTGTATCCGAGTCCTAAAGCTATTGATGCCTTTACCAGTCCAAGGAATAAAAGTCTTTAAAACAACAACTGGCATAAATCATGCTGGTAACTTATAAAACTCAAAATTCAGGATTTCTGGCTTCTGCTCATATCTGACAACCTCTTTGTTTAATCTCCCCCTTAAGTTCAAAGGTCTGTTACAAAGCCTGATATAGAGTAAAAAGAGGAGAAGCATTAAAAGGGCAGCAATCCATCTCATTCAGCCAAGTCAGTGGGGCCAGGACAGTGCACAGGATGATGCTATTCTGCATGACTCACTCAAACCTAGCTCCCTTAAATCATGAACAGCTATGGAATTATAAAAAGGCATCTGACGTAACTCTGAGAGTTAACGCTCATCTAGTAAGGACCATGCTTAACATTGTATGGTACTTCAACACTTGTAACCTCCTCTTCTGGTGGCTTTTTTTAACTAATTGCTTCTACTACACATAGACTCACAGAATACCAGGTTGGAAGGGACCTCAAGGATCATCTGGTCCAACCTTTCTTGGCAAAAGCCTGGTCTAGACAAGATGGCTCAGCACCCTTGCCAGCCAAATCTTACAAGTGTCCAATACTGGGGAATCCATCACTTCACTGGGGAGACTATTCCAATGGCTGATTGTTCTTATTGTGAAAACTTTTCCTCTTGTATCCAGTCAGAATCTCCCTGCCAGTAACTTATACCCATCTTTTCCATGTGACTCCTTGTAAAAAGGGAGTCTCCATCTCTGTAGTCACTCTTTAAATACTGGAACATTGTGATAAGGTCTCCCCTGAGCCGCCTTTACTCTAGGCTGAACAAGCCTACTTCTCTCAGCCTTTCCTCACATGGCAGGCTTCCAAGTCCTTTGATCATCTGTGTGATTATGTTATTATCTTTGTGGTAATGTTATTTTATTATGATCGAGAGGCTGATTATATTTTTGGTTTAGATCAATCGTTTTGGCTGAGCCTTTAGCAAAATGGTATGAACAGTTTCCATTGGCTTACGTTGTATTAGAATAACTCATTTTGTTCAGGTGAGTTTTTTGAAGCTGTGACTGTCAGGTTTATAAGTGAACATTGAAATGAGGTTTATAATTTCTAACTAAGGGGAAAAGGAAAGAAAATTACTTTTATTTGCTGTCTACAATGCTACTTCAGTCTTCTTTTAAAGCTGAAATATTTAATCGCATAGTTAAGGGACTATGCTTTTGAAGAACAAGCCAGAAGAAATTTCAAACTAAATGCCAAATGGCAAGAAAAATGCCATTTGGGTAAGAAGCAAAAAATTCTTAAAGTGCTCATAAAAGCAAGTATCTTGAATATAAGGAGATGCACTTAAAAACAAAACAAAACACAAATGTATCAAGTGGTTTTCTTCTCCACTTCTTAGTAGAGAGATGTAATCATAAAGTAAGTTTTTTAAATTTCTACAAGACAGAGTTTTTGTATTAACATTTTCAGAATTTTTTATTATTTTAGGGGTTGTCTTTAGTTCTTTTTTTCAGTTGTAAAGGATTTGAAATTATAGCCTGAACTTGAACTCTTTTTCAATAAGTTCTGTGTTAGTTTTAGACAGGTAATCACAGAAGCAATTAGGGATGTTGTCTTGAGGCTCCTTTACTGCAGGTGCAACTGTCTGATTGCTGTTTTGTAATTACTGTATAATTCTAACCACCCATATGCATCAGATAAGCTGTACTGTGTGCTTCACTTAGGTGAAAACGCCTTTCAAGTTCAAATAAGTACTTAATAATTTAGGTCGCTCTATTATTTAGTTTCAGATCTACTCCTTGTTATGTTATTTGGTTTGTAAAACTCAAAGCTGATGGAGAATTTGTCATACAGTTGGTTAAATTATTACAGAAAAATGTTGAATAACAGTGCTGATTAAAACACTGAAATTAGAATCCTTGAAATATGCAAAAAGCTTTAAATAATTATGGAGGCAATGCCAACTTTACGATTTTTGTTTTTGAAGTCTTTGAAGTCTGACTTTGCAGAACAGATTGTGAATCCCTGGCCCATTACACACCTGCAGAGATTTTGGTGTTTTATTTCTCTTGGGTGAAACAGCAGAAGCTCAAACCATGTTAATCACTGTCAGAACCAGTTGTATAAAATGCCAAAATGCAATGAACCAGGAATTTTGTAATAAATATGACAATACAGTTTAAAATGTTGTTTTGTTAGGCTTGCAATTTGTTGTAATTTATCACTTCTGATAGTACTGGAGGAGAAAAATATCTGGGACCTCCAAATGATCCTTTTACTTGGAAGAACTGGTCCTTTATTTGTATGTTCTTTTACAGATGAAGAAAAAATAAAGTGCAGCTATGTGTAATGCGTGTATTTTGAATATATAAAATTAAAATGCACTAAAATTCTCTGTTAATATCTACTTAATACATGGGTTTTACTTGAAGTAAAAAGTCACATCTTGTTTATAGAAAGGGGTCTATATACTATTATCCTTCTAAACAACAGTTTTAGCATATGAGAATATTGGACTTGTGTCACCTCTATACTACATTGCTAAAAGCTAAAAAGAGAAACAGCATTCAACTACATTACAAAATCTGCTATCTTTTACTGTTTCAGTGTCCTTACTGCTCTCTCTGAGTGAAGTATTGTGTTGAGTCGCTTCTGAATGTAGTTTTTAAGCAACTTTGTAAAATGTTTTTCAGAAGTCTTTTCTGGAAGTGAAATGGCCTGATTTCAGCAGCTTGTGTCAAGTGAGTGACAGTACAGTTCTACAGCAGAAGAGTACTGTTCTCTATTATATTGCCATACATGCAAGTACTGTTCTTATGCTCTAGATGAGTGAATCCCTAAATTACTGTGTTACTTATCCAGGGGTGACCAGTTCCTCTGAAATGGATTTAATTGAAAATACAGGTAAATTATGGCCTTTTCTGACAGAATTTACAGATTCAGGTTCTAATCTTTAAATGTGCACATGCTTATGCAAACAATCGACGTAGAGCGCAAGGGTAAGCTAGTTTTGTCCATTGAAGATATATCTGAAATTAAACACTTAAGGAAAACTTTACAAGATACAGTTTCTAATGTACTTCTTCCCATGTCTTTGCTATTGTCTGTTGGCTACAGTTTTCAAAAGTACCTTGCAGGCAGGAGTTGAGGATTCTTGCTTTTTTCCCACAGGAAATTTTTACTCCTTCTGGCACAGTGGTAGTGGAACTGCTGACCACAGAAAAATTGCCTCTGACTACACCTCTGTCTTTTGTTCCTCCTGCTGTGACAGCTTCTTCATCACCTAGCTGTATTACGTGCTGGCTGAATCCCTCTGATGACTCTTGACATCATTGTAGTCCCTGTGTGAGATAGTCACTGAACCAGGTCATTGTCAGTTTAAACACTAGGGTATGAAAATTTCAAAGGTAGTTCTAGCTCCTGCTCTCAAATAGGTTTGTTTTGTAAAGCAATTTTCAGTTGGCAATATTGAAACAATTAGAATAGAGTAAATATGTTTTGAGGCAGAGTTCATATGATCTCCTTAGGAGGGGATTAGAAGAAGGAAAATTACCCAAAACTCAGCCCTGAAAGATATTAATCAAGGTCAATAGTTGTTTTGGTAGTTTTTTCTTAAGATGGTGTCCTGGTTTAACCCCAGCTGGCAACTAAGTACCACGCAGCTGCTTGCTCACTCTCCCCACCACCACCACTGGGATGCATAGGAGAACTGGGGAGAAGGTAAAAACTGTGGGTTGTGAGAACAGTTTAACAATTAAAATAAGGTATAATAAAATACTGATAGTAATAATAATGAAAAGGGAAATAACAAAAAGAGAGAAACATATAAAACAAAACAAGAAAACCAACAGCAAACAATAGTGATGCAGAGTATAATTGCTCACCACCTGCTGACCAATACCCAGCCCGACCTGGGCAGCAATCAGTCCCTTCTGGGTGACTCCCTCCCAGTTTCTATACTGGGCATGATGTGTTGTGGTATGGAATACCCCTTTGGCTAGTTTGGGTCAGGTGTCCTCCTGTCTCTGCTTTCTCTCTACTTCCTGTGCCCCTTCTCACTGCAGAGCATGAAAGACTGAAAAGTCCTTCATCAGGATAAGTGCTACTGAGCAACGAGAACATTGGTGTGTTATCAGCATTGCTCTCAGACTAGAGCCAAAACACAGCACTATACTAGCTATAAGGAAGAAAAAAAATAACTCTATTCCAGCCAAAACCAGGACAATAGTCTTCCCAGTCAGTAGTAAAACAGCCGATGTGTCTCTCTGCAAGGCAAATAAACAGAGATTTTGTAAATGTTAAAATTAAATGCTATTTGTCATGCTGGTAATTTCCACACACTATATCCCAAACACAGCTTTGATATGGATATAAATGATTTCTTGCATCCTGAGGTGACTAAGAAGGTTATGGTCCCTTGGAAGGGTGGTGAAATAAGTGCCCGTATCTATCATAATGCCCAGCGGATCTGTGTTACTAACAGAGTAGGATCCATCACTCTTAAAAAACTCAGACAGGCCTTTCATGTGGAGCCATAATATTATTTATAGTACTTAACAGAATGTCTTGCAGGAACTCACCTGAAGTCACTGATTCTTAATGACCATATGGAAAAGCGTTTGCACTGTGAGCATTCTTGCCAAGTCCAAACTCAGAATTTTAGGTCAGAAGACAATGTAGGTTGATTTTGGGGGCATATTTTTGGCCTCACTTATTCGATATGTACAACTTTTTCAGACATTTCTCTGTCTTAGATAATTAGTTTAGATTGCTAACAACTCTATTTTGTAATGCAAAAAGATGACAAGTAATTCATGTTGCATTCTCTTGAATCTTCTCATGAAAAGTTAACGTTCCTGGGCTTCAGTTTCCCAAACTTTTTGAGTTTTTAATTTTGCTAACTTCTGAGCTTCCTCAAGGGAAAGAAATGGATTATTCTATAGGAATAATTGGAACAAGTGCAAGGGTCATACCCTAGAGGAACCTTAGTCTCTCTTCAGCAAGGAAAGAGTCAAAGTCACACAGAAGCCATTGCTAATGATCTGCCTCTCACTCTCAAAAAGAGCCACATGGCTATCATCCAGTTGCCCCTTTCAGTCCTATCCATTATTATGACTTTTAAAAGCTTCCTTCCCTGAGAGAGAAAAGCATTCTAAGCCTATAACTTATGACCAAAAGTATCTAAATTTGCTCAAAACAGGCAAAGTTTTGATTTTAGGAAGCTTTCATATGCACAACCCTTTCCATCTTTTTCCTACAAGAGTGAGACCTACTTTTCCTTCATTCATGATCAAACTAGTGAAAGTAAATTGCTTCATTGTTACTTTACTGAAAGTCTTATGTCCTAACAGAATAGGATAGGGCAATCAATTACTACGTGACCATGTTTTGCTATGACAGCTTCTTTTGTGATTTCATCTTAAAGCCTAAGAAGATTTTGCTGTGAAGTAGATCGGTGCTGGATAGATCTGAATTGAAACAAGTTCTCAAGGTAGTGACTTTAATCTGGTTCCTTGTTTGCTTCCTTTTATCTGCTTTTATCTCTCATTTTGTCAAAGGTGTGATGTGGGGTTTTTTTGCCCTTTTCCTGTTATATCTGCTGTATCTGTGTGATAAGGTCTCTTATGTTTGTTTATCTTTTGATGAATGAGTTCTAAAAGTCTTTTGCTTGAAAGTCAAACAACGGTCTTGTTTGAAAGTGTCTTCTCTGAAATATCATTTTGGGATCCTGCTGTTTTATTTGAGTTTGGCTTTAAATAGTCTCAGGAAAGAATCTGGTGTTTATGTGAATGACTGACTGGCTTTGCTATCTTTTTCTGAAACTTTCGCCATTAATATCCATCACTTTAGTGGGGGGAGGAGGGGGAAAGCTCTGTGTGATATATTTATGAAGTGTGTATGCAGTCCAGGAAGTACAAGTTTGGAAAGTATATCTGTATTACAGAAAGTTAAGTCCATTAGGCTCTATAACCAGTAAAAATGGGAAATGGCTATAAGATAATAAGGTACCTAACTTAGGCTCCTCCTCAATAATCAACCTGTACTTTCCAGAGGGATCTCTCCTGAGTATGGGCTATAGAAGGGGAACTGAGGGTTTCAACTCTCCGGAAGAAATCTGTCTTTCAACCAGCACACCACTGGGCTGTGGAGCGCCTTGCCACATGATGTTGTAGATGCCAAAAAGTTTACACAAGCTAAAAAAAGCAGTAACTGAGTTAGAGATGAAAAAATCATTCAGAGCAATGAGATGGAAAGATACCAACTCTAATACAGGAAATCTTTGAATGACACCTTTATGCAGGGTACCAGAAAATTCTGAGAAAGCTTAATACCTGCTTGTCCTCATCATATGTTTGTCCTTAAGCATTTTCTGTTTGGCAATGATACCTAACTCTACCACATGATCTACTTGTTTCCACATTCTTACAGAAAGAAATGTTATTGACTTTTGTGAATAGTCCTCATCATTTTTGGTCACTGCAGAAAAATGAAATATTTTAATTAAAGTAAGGTCAGACTGATTTTTGTTGGTGTTGGTTAAACTGATATATTAAGACTCCCATACTTTTTACACTAAAAGTGTGAAAATCTTGAGGATAGAGCTGAATAAACCTAGTGAATGAATGTTATTCATTCCTGCATTCCATTATATTATAGGTAGTAGTTTATGAAAATATTTTTTCAGGTAATTAAAAGTTTCCGCAATAGTAAGTGCTTTATTTGTTTGTTTGCTAAAGCTCCTAGTAGGACTTGAAGTCTAAAAGGTAAAATAAATGTGAAACTCAAATACTGAATATGTTTTCAGCTTATTTTTGTAGATAAACCTGGTCTCATAGTAATAAATTCCAGCTACTTCTTCTCTTAATAACTGTAAAGACTTCCCATTGCAAGTTTACAGCTTTAATTTCTGATTCACACATAAAATATCGTTTACATTTTCAGGTGTGTATCTGAAATCTTGCATATCACTAGCGATATGTAATGTTTGTGTGAATGGGCATGCTTAGTTTTCAGTGGTTAGTTTTAGACACATGACCAATTCATACCACTGTCAAGGTTGGCTTGTGTTCCCTACTTGCCAGTAATAAATCAGTAACAAATAATTCAGAAGTGTAAGAATTCTTTTAAGATAAATTAAGCCTTTAAGTATAAAAAGATTGCTTGTTTACAGTACAATGTAGAAAAATAGAATTGATTTAATTTATTCTGAATGAAGTAATACATATGAAAGAATCATCCAGATGAAGTTCAATTTGATTATATCCCTAAATGTGTTTGCATCTTAAGAATGCTACCTTTTCTATGATATTGAAGTGATTATTAAAATACCATTTCTCATTTTAGCCACTTATTAGTGAATACTGTTAATGTTCAGGTTTCTCGCACGCACTTGAGTTGGGGTTGGTATATCTAAGAGTATTGTTGAGTCATTACAGAAGGACTGTTGTGTCCTTCACAGGCCACTAACTTCTGATAATCTCATTATATCTTCAGTGCTTGTTTACAATAAAGATCACATAAATGTGGTGGTATTGAGTGATGCTTTGGCTGTTGTGAAGGACTGCTTGGGCCAAAGTTGGTACTGCAGCGGGGAGGGGAAGGCGTCTGCTCAAGGAAGGCTGAGATGCCACGCTCTCTGGTTGCTTTTTCCAAGGTAATAATTTCAGTCGGGCTTTCTTCTTACACTCCCAAAAGGCTTTACATACATGGCCTTGCTAGTACACTTCACAACCTCTTCTGGGACCAGCCTGTGCAACTTTTCTGTAGTAATGGTGGAGTGTCTGGTCACATTAATCTTACACTGTTTTTCTCAAGAGAATGCATGACATCTCAAAGAGTAGCTCAGAGAGTGCCTTGTGATTGCTGTTGTATGAAGGGAAGGTGAGAACAGCTTACCACAGTATGGGCAGGGGCTTAGGGGAACTAAAGGGAAAAAATGTAGGTATAAAGCCTTTGGACTAATCGGGTGAAAACAATACATTTGGGTTAGGTATAGCATTATGTAGGGGAGAGTGGAGTTTTGGCACACTTAGTTCTTTTTGTTCTGCAAGTCCTTCACCAAGCATTTGTATAATAAAACCAGTATTAATGTAGATGAATTGCAAGACCTGAGAACACATCCACATAGACACTGGGGCACTGGTGGCAGCTAAAGTCTACCTAATCTTACCTTTAAAGGAGTATTAGGCAGTGTATGGCAGGGGTAATTTCACCTAGTTCTTGGGGGTGTTATGGGCAAGAGGAAAATGCAGACCCAAGAGGAAAATGCAGACCCAAACCAAACTTTACTCAGCAGTTTCTGGGTAAAATAAAAGCTGAACAACAAACATTGGTTAAGGAAATGGTTTATATAAACATCTTACAACCTTGAACTAAAAGTAGAACAAGCAAAAATCCCTATTCTGTAAATATTAACTGTTGAGTAGATGATATATTAAAACTCTCAATCAGGGATTTTTTTTCTTAATGTGTTTTCTCCCTTACACCCCCTTGACACTGTATAATAATGAACAAGTTATTTAGTTAATGAAGAAAGCATCTTGTATTTAAAGATCTACATATTAATGTGACCTTCCTTTGTTCATAGCTGTTAATATTTATTGCCTTTTCTCGTTGAGATTTTATTTGGTGTTCTGTGACAAACAAGAGTATGATTAGTGAAGCTGTAAAGTTCTCATGGTGGCTGCCTGTGTTCCCAAGATAGCAGCATTAGTGTCTGCAGAAGCAGTTAATGCTCTTTATCATTAGTGACAGAGGCTGGGAAGGACCTTCTGTGGCTTTTATCTTTCACCTTGCCAAGAGAAGTTGATGAGCTTTGTGATTTAAATGCAGAGGTGATATTGCAATACTTTTATTCATTTCACATAGACAAGTGCACAGGTAAACTAATTTTGTTGATTGAGATTAACTAAAACCACGTTACTGTAGAACTGGACAGGCTATGAATGGATATCATTGGGAAAAAATAGCTCCCATCACTTTGTTTACTTTATAATTAAGCTAACATTTTCAGAACTTGTACAACAGAGTATAGGTTAGTATTTTATAACTGGTTTTCTACTTGGTTTTTTCACCTGTATTTAGAGTGAAATTTTAAGGTTTCTTTGAGTTTTGAGTTTAGAATCTTGGACTCTACATCTCACATCTGCAATTTAGAATAAAAGAATTGTAGCAACTTGTTGCAATGGACCTTGCTTTAGGAAACACTCAAAATGTCTTGTAAAATTATGTGCCTTAATGGCCCTTCATATTCCAAGCTCCTTTTGTATGTACGTGCTTGTGTACCTTGTATCTCCTCCATTTCTGTGCAAAATCTTTCAACGTTCAGCTTGTGCAATATTTAACAGTTTAAATGTGCATGTCTGGGAAATAGATTATAAATACTGTTGTGCCAAAGGCTCATTGTAGAATTCTGCCTATGGAAAAAGTTGATATTTGGTGTGTCTTGTATTTTACTACTGAAACTCTGTTTCAGCATAATCTGACTTGGCTGTCTGTGATACATAGAATCTCATTTTTAAATGAAAACTTGTAATGAAAAGATAACACTCTGAATAACAGAAATAGTTGCGCATTTGTATATCCATTAATCTAGACCTCTTAAAAACCCTCCAGATGTTTAAAAGTTGCTTATTTTGAGAGCAAAATCGAAAAGAGGTAATATTTCATGACTACTGTCCAAAGGAGGTCTAGACTACTAAGTTTATGATCCTTACTTATAAGTAAGAGATCTGATCCTAATTATGATTATGATCCTTATTTATAAGTAAGATATTTGATTGGGTATTTTCACTGTAGTAGTGTCAGAGGAGGAAAGGTGATATATCTGAAGCTAACCATAGAAAATGTTCTGAGCTGAGGTCCTTATCAAAAGCTAAGAGCCAGTGCCACAAAACCTTTTTGAACTTAACGTTATGTGGAGGGAATAGGCTTATGGCATTAGAATTTAAACAGCAGTGAGGACATGAAGTATACGGGTCTTTCCTATCAGCTCAGAGAATGAAGTGCCCAGGTATGACATCCCCTTTGGAGAAAGTACCTTTTTCTGATGATATGTATCCCTTTTTTGTAGTTGAAACTGGTTTAAAGCACTGATGACTTGCAAGTGTTTATAGTTTGGTGATTAAAATATTCCAGTTATGTTCTGTGTTCTTTTTCCTTATTATTTTAAACTTATTTAACATGTGTCATTAACCACATAAATAATACAGGTGTCTGTAAAATTTTGATCTCTAGCTAATTGTAGCTGCTTTGGTCAGTGAAAGGAATAGAAGAGGTGTGTGAGGGTGGAGGATTTTGTGGTGTATGAAGTGCCACCTACATAACAATGACTATTAATTGTAACGCTTTTGTCTGCTTGCATGATTACAATATTTCTAATAGGACTGGAAAAAAAAAATAATAATTTGTTTCTTAGAATAGAGAAGTTTAGGATTTATTTCTTAACTTGCTTTAATGCTATATGCCTTTCTGGTTGAATTTGTTCCATTGAGTGATCCCTGATAATTTTCATCTGAATTTGGTTAAGAGCAAGCTTTAAAGGCTGAGTATTATATTTTCTTGTAGCAGCTCAGTTTAACTAGGCAGAGTATAAAAAAACAGTACTGCAAAAGAGAGGTACGGGTTAAAAAACACGAACATATATGACCTGCTTACGTGATACATGATTACTCCTTTTTTTTATAATCAGTTGTTCTTACAAATGAAGGAGTGCTGCTTCAGTTTTAAAGGGATCAGAATATCGAAGGAAAGCCTAATCTTATTATCTTGTCACTAATATAAAATTGACTTAATTTCATATACTGGGCAACCAAATGTTACTTTATGGAGACTTTTACTATGAGCTATTTACAATCAATTTGTGTCAGTCAGCTTTGCCTATAGGAAGTTCCAGTTTGATTTTCATTTTGATTCTTCTTATTTCTGAGATTTTTTCAGTATTGTTTATTTGCCAGGCTATCTTCTGCATTCCTTTTAATCTCATTCCAGTGTTATTTTGTGCTCTCTAATAAACCAAGTATGAATAGATGAAGAAAGTTCTATGCTGCTCTACAGTTAAGATTTTTACACTGACTCTTCTTCTAGACACAAGGTGAATGGAAAGTCTTGGGAAGCTGCAGTTAACCTTGATTGAGTTCTCCCACTGGCAGACATGTACTGACGTGGATCTAATACCTACAGCAGAATTAATTTCTTTCCAAGTGATAGAAGACCTTTGATCATCCAGGCCAGTTTGTTCAGCCTTCGTAAAAAGCACAGTATTGATTTAGGATGTTTTGTTCTTTTGTTGGCCTAAAGAGGACTGAGGATTCCTAGTGACTAAGAATTAAAAGACTGTTGTGTTTATTTATTGAGCTTTGATGACTGGGAAATGAATGACTGGAGTTTGCAAGTTTAGAAAATGGTTGAAGTGACTGAGGACAAAATTTGCTGCATAACTAATCTATCTGTTTACTAACTCCATGAAAAACATTTCCCTGATGACTAAACCATGTGTCCGTTTTCCCTAATAAGGCTGAGATTATCAGATTCACCCAGAATGTTATGGCTATTACATATTTTTCAAAATTAAACTAATTTGGGTATAAACAGATCTTTCAGTCCATGTTGAATTTAATCACAGACCTCACAGAAGTCCTAGACTGTTTTTTGCAACCTGAGTTGCCTCGATAGGAGGAGAAAGCTGGTTTTCAGGACATTGCTAAGAACTGATAAATTTTCCATCCACAGGCAGAATTAGCATGGTCTTACTACAGTATATCACAATTTTTTTTTATTAGGCAGAAGATAGAGGGTTTGAACCCCTTTGTCACACTACATTTAGCCACCAAAGATTCCAGGTACTCTGCAATCCAAAGCACAGGGAGATCGAATAGGGCGTTTCTCTCAAGTCTCAGAAACTTTTCCCATATTCTAACTTGGAAACACTTGATCCTGTCACTGCCAATGAACTGGATTAATAAGGGTTATTATTTAATAAGACATTTCCATCTGTGTTGTATTTCGTGTCCTCAAGAATCTTTGTTTCTTTTACCGCTGCAGTGTAAGAAATCATGTAAATTGCTACTGATGAAGCAGAGAAGAGGACTTCCAAACTTTGTTCACTCGTATGACTGAAGGGTTTATAGGGAAAGTTAGTACTTCATTTCTCATTTAGAACTCCTGAATCTTTTATATTCCACTGTTGTAATATAGAGTCAAGCTCTTTAATTATATAAGCTTTTTTGAATAAGTTTCCTCTTCTCTAATATTAACTTAATAGGCTTTATGTGCTAGCTGGGAGATTTTTAGATAACAATTAGTTTAGGTAACCTCAAACTTAATGGTAGGGTGAGTTCATTAAGGTCACTGCTAATACTACATTAGTTTTGTCTGAAACTCAAGCATACAAGGAAAACACTGAATTAGAGGAAATTTTTATATCCTACACTACCAGTAATAGATTGTTACTGCATGCTCAGTGCAAGTAGCAAAGATCAGCAGGAAAGTGTTGGCTAAAATTAACGTAAATTAATATTTCAGCAGGCTGTATTTGTTCAAGACTTATTTGTAAAGACCCCCAAAAGATAACCAAATCTTAGTTCAGCAAGGAAAAGAGGGAGTTGATCCATAAGCTTCTTGATGAAACATTTATTTAACCATTGTTAATATAATTAGGATTATAAATAATGGTTCAAAGCGAAACTTCTAAATGGTCTTAAAAAAATGTGCTCAGAAGAGAAAGAAATGCTTTTAGATGATAGGTAGATATTTACTTGCATAACAGCCTTCTGTCTTTCTCCAGAAGGAAACCAAAATGTAGAGAATGTGGTTCTGTTTGAAATGATCTAATTTCTTCATCTGGTAAAGACTTTAGCAGTAAATTGTAGAATGAATGTCGTCTTTCCTTGCTTATTCATTTCTGTCTGTTTTGTGAGCACACTATCATTTCTTTTCCTTTTTCAACTAGATCTAAGGCCATGCCTGAAACCTTATTGTCTTTCTTTTGAATAAAGATATATGGTGCTTTTAGTCCATTTTCTGCTGTATGAGATGTGATGAATTACAGCCTGCTTTTGCTTAGCTTTATTAAGGAAGCCTCTGTAGAAGCCTGCGGCCATCTAACATAGAAGAGCTTGTACTCACTTTCCTCATTTGTTTGGCTAGATCACTGACCTGTTGTGGAATAGATGGGAAAGCTATTCCATCCCAATAAGCTAACATTGGTATAAATTATTTCCTACGTAAAAAGAAAAAAAAGATGCTATCAGGGAGAGGTTTATACAAACCATTTGTGGGCCTATGGTCTAAGTAAACTTCTTTGCCAGTTTTATCATGCTTTTACTCATGTTTTCATGGGAGCTGACTCAAGCGCTTTTCTGTGGAATTGAGGAGCAAGAAGGAAAAGAATAATCAGTTTTCAGATATTAATAGTTTTTTCAAACTTTTTAAACACAAATGGGAGTGGAAAATGATGTCTCAATGAAATCTACATATGTGTATGAACAAAATAATCATCAAATTACTGCTTTTTATGGCAGGAAGGTATTGATTAAGAGGAAGTGTTCTTCAGTGTTGAAACAGCATCTTATATTTTCATGGTTATTCTCCCAGGGATACTCTTGGAACAGTGCTGAACTTTTCTGTTAAATATTTGAAACGTTTTCCTTTGTGCACAGGATGAGCAGAATGCCAATTAGGAAGAGTTCTTTTCCTCTGTCTCTTCTTGAACCACTCACTGCCCAAAGTGAGCTCCTTTTTGATGAAAATACCTTTCATTAAAAATGATTGTATAAAACTGCCAAACAATGATGTCCTGATTATGGTTGAAGAATACAGCTGTTCTGTGGGCTTTATTCCTGCCATCTGTTTTAATGGCAGATATTGGTAACAATGTTCAATTGTAGATGCAGATTTTTATTTATGAAAAATTTGCTTCCAAATCAAGTACTTTTTAATTTGCTAAAAGTCACAATGTAAAGAAGGCTTTGTGGTAGCAATGATGAAGTAACTAAGGCTATGCTCATATTTCATTTAGTTATGTACTTGCCTGTGTCACATAAAGAAGCAGAAACTTTTCAGAACTAAATTAATTGCTTGAGGATAAGAGGCTGCAGAATTGGATGTAAGATGAAGGCTTCTAAATGACTGAAATACTACGGTCTGTATTTAGTGTAACTCTTTTTAGGCATGAGACTATTTTGGGAGTGGATAGAATAGATACATAACCAAAGCTGACTCTTCAGTTTATATTTTGAAAGGCAATCAGATCTTTAGTAACACTCAGTTCTTCAGATACTGATACCAACACCTTGTTTTGATCTTTGTACAAGTAATTTGCTGTAGGATTATAGAATATCAGTTGGAGGGGACCTTGAGAAGTCTCCATTTCAACCTCCTTCTCAAAGAGGGTCAGCTACCGGGTCAGACCAGATTGCTTAGGGTTTTCTCCAGTCGGGACTTGAAAATCCCCCAGGCTGAAGGTAGTACAACCTCTCTGGGCAACCTGTTTCACTGCTTGACTGTCCACGTAAGAAGAATTTCTTTCCTTACTTTTAGGTGGATTTTTCTCAATTAAATTTCTGCTTGTAAAAATAAACCCAAGACCTTTAGGCATCTTTTAAATATCTCATATTGGGCATGTTTCTGTTTAACGTAGAAGTGAAGAATGCAGGGATGAGTTCTGGAGGACATGTGGGGTTCTAGTGCTTATTTTGCCTTTTTTGTTTGTTTTTTGTTTTTGTTACAAGTTGTGTGTTTTATATGCAAAGTCATTATTGTACTGTGCTCTTCTATAATTTGTTAAGATTGTATAGGAAACTTAGGAGGTTCAATTTTATTGACACAGATTTCCATCTGCTTAATCTGACAACATTACAGAATGGGTTCCACGAGTTTCTTGATGACACAAAAAGCTTTCAATATATCTTATTTTAAATTGTTACATTTTAGAGCCTTAATGGCTCATAAGAGTTCTCAGACATTGGTCACTGCCACAGCAGAAAACTTTGGTATATACTCGACATAGTGCTGTGTGGCAGGAACAGTTATTTTAAAGATGGTAAACAGTTCAGAGATCTCAGTACATCTTGGAAATCCTGGTGAAAATAAAATGGTAAACAGAATGAAAAGAGATTAAGAGAGATTAAAAGAACAAAGCTGTCTAAAAATAACTTAAAATACATTAATGAAACTGTTTATTTGCTACGTGGCAGGGAAGAGTTTATCATGATCACATTAGGCACAGAAAAATTTTTCTTTAAACTGTTTGTGCCAGTTTTTATTGGCTTTACCCATATTTTATTGTTTGTCAACACTCCCTTGGTTCTGAATTAGTATTTGAAGCAGAAAACATCTCATCATTATAATTTGGAAGTTGAAACAGGCTGTTGCATTTTCTTTTTCTCTCCTAGTAAAGGGTCGTGATTTATACTGGTTGAAACCAACAGCTATAATTCTATATCAGTTCATTCATTTAAAGCCTAAATGCTGTCCTGGTTTTGATGGTGATCAATTAGTTTTCCATATTGTATTTTATTCCAGTGTGTATTTTTTTCTCAGCTAGATTCAGATTATTTGATCTTGAATAATATTTATGCATTTATAGTACCTATTACTGTGTATTTTCTGGAATGCATATTTGAAAGCTAATCAAATTGGAAGCAAAAGAAAATTAAGTACTATTAGTCCTTCTAAATTTAAATATAATTGTCAGAAGGAGACTCACATTTAAGAGAGCTCTATTCAGGAGAAAAGCCGACACAGTCTCCTAAATGAAAGTAAGTGCATGCAGGTATTATATAATACCAACAAAAACGGCTGCTAAACATTCCTCCCCTAATTCCAAAAGGTTCAGGATCCCAAATAGACTTGTTCTGGTAAAACCTCTAACCAAAAATAAAAGATGCTTTGGAAAAGGGAGAAGAGCCAGGTGGAGGAGAACCAGTCAGATTAGCATCTATGTATATTCTCAGATTGGTGGGATACTGCAGTTAAGGAAATTCCTGAGGTAGAGGACATAATTTTCTACTCTGTAGTCTTGGAGAGATTTTTCTGCCATGATTTTAAGCTTGTTCTGTTAGGGAATCTATGGATGTTTTTATCATTCAGAGCTGTCTATGGTAATGACTTGCAGAGTTTGGCTATGCATTGTGTAGAAGAAGGACTAGCTCTCACCCTTCATTATTTAATGATTTTTAGTTTTGCATTGTGAGCAATAGTGAATTGCTTGCTTATTTGTTCATAGTAAAGATTATATACTCTGCCATATTCAGCATTAAAAATGCTTTAAAAGATGCAAATAAAAAGTTATATTAAGCATACCACGCTCTAAAATGAGAAAGCCTTTATCAAATGAAGATAAATGCAAAGAAAGTGTGTTTTGATTATTCTTGAAAAAACAGTTTATCTAATTTAATATTATTATGTGCTGGTTTTAGACAAAGGTGATCTCAGCAAAAATTGTGATTAACTCCAGGCTGACAGCTGTTATTTATATCAAAATCATATTTGTATTTTGAGTGGTATCATCTTTTGTTGTTTCTGGGAGAAGTGCTGCTTCAGCAAGACTAGGCAAACGGGAATTTCCACAATTTTGCACATTACTGAATGTCCACTGTGGTGATTGTGCTTTTGTTTCTGCTTGCTCTAACTGTTCAGTTAAATAAATTGTATATCTGGGACAGGACGAAATCTTGCACCCCATCAGTTACAGAACTCCAGGTGACTGGTGGTAATTTCTGAAGCAACAGTAACTCGTTTGCCTTTGATCCATAACCTTTGTCTCCTCAACTGCTGTAATCCTCCTAATTTCAGATCTGTATTGATCCACCTATCTGTCACAATAAAACCACAGTTTGCCTTTCCTTTTTCCAGCTGTGCCTGAAGTATAGGTCCTTATGTACTATGCAAAAAAAGTTTGGCAGATCTAATTTTGGTTCAGGATTTACATGCTTCTCTCTGAAGGAATGCTTTAGTGGAAAAAACCTCTTTGAAGGACAGTACCCTGTATTAGGAAGAAAATACATATATTTGAGAATACATATCTTAAAAAAGCAACCTCCAAAAAACAAGGAAACCCAAACCAGCCTGTATAGACACCATCTTAGATAACTACCTTCTTTACATAAAGACTAGAGAAATTGAAATCCAGGGCTACAGTGGTAGTGAGCTACCTACAATTAATACATCTCTTATGAAGTCTAACTTTTTACACGCTTTTGTTTAATGTTCTTCTAGGTCAGCTTGTCTCCTTTCTCAAAACTCACAAACATCCCTTTGGTAAGGTAACTCTCCTTCCTCCAGAAGGATTGGTGTACTTGAAGCTTTTTTGATCCTTATTCTTTCAATCTCACAAAATAGTTACCAGTTTAACTTGTAGCTTGGGAACATAATCTTGTCTTTCAAATCTGTGCTTGTCAGTTGTTTTCTGGAAAGAGGTGGCAGTGTCTTCCTGAGCAGATTGCATTCATTTTAAGAATTATAGGCATATGGTGAGCATCCCACAAGCTTTAGCAGCAGAACATATTTACACCAAAAAGGTCACTGCCTCATAGTTATCTCACAGGCTACATTAATAAAATAGTTACATTTCAGTATTTATAATGTTATTACAAACAATTTCTGTGTCCATTAAGTTCCTATATAATATAGCTTACAAAAATCCTGTTCTTGGTGTCAGTGGAAATGCTTTTAACATTTCTGGTAGATGTATATAGGTAAAATAAATGGTTAGAGACTTAGCTTCATGAAATTATATAAGATGGTCAAAAACCCCAAGAGTAAGAGGAATACAGGGGTTTGTTTGTTTTGGGGTTTGGGTTTTTTTTTAATGGTTGAGAAGTTTTTAGACATAATTTCCAAGTGCTGTTTGGAGGAGACAGTAATGGCATAAAACTATACATAATGTATGTTATGTATAGCTTAGTTATGTTTCTTAGGGTGGTATTTGCTTCCTAAGCATATGTCTACTGCAGTTTTAAATGCAGTAGCACCTGGACTGTAGTTCTTTCTCTAGAAGTGTGAGAGCTTCCTACAGCCATATCATAGGTAATAGAGGCCTGTCACAGGCTGGTACGGGTATATCAAAGGGTAGGAGATGTCTGTAGTGTAAGCAATTGAATTCCAGCTCTAGTACCACCTCAGGGTGTTTATTGGTTTTTAATCTCAACAATGTTTACCTCTAAAGATTTTTTATTAATGTCGACGGCTACAACGCAACAAAATCCCTCCCATCCTAATTCAGTGTAGGAAAATAGAAAATATTTCAGTTGTAACAGCTGTTACAGGTTACTTGTGTTGCACAAATCTTCATAGAGCAGAAAGAGGTTGTCGTGTTTATACAGTCACACTCTTGTAAATTACTTGTAAATGCATGGGTTCCATTTTAGAAATGTGTATCAGGTTTAAGTATCTCATTTGTTCCCAGTTGCCATAATGCTGCAAGGTAGCTGGGAGCCTGAGGGGCCACCAGGCTCTGTGCATGCTATGCTTGCAGCATTTTGTTCTACATTAATTACCTGTGTATTCATCCTCTGGTTTCTGTATTAACAGTTTACAAAGTACCAACCATGATGATTCAAAACAAGAAGAAAAGGTAAGTCTAGGTGTTACAAAGTGACATGTAGACTTTGGTATGGTAAAAATTCTGAGCTACAGTATTTGGACTTCTTTTGTGATAGGGACCACCTTTGACTGATGAGGTGATTTAAGTGAATCTGTTAAGAACAGGAATTCAACAGGGAGAACAAATCACAATAATCTAGTGCTGGGGCAAAGAAGACTACTTGTAGTGTCAAAATTTGCTGTTGAAACGAACGTCAGAAGAGGTAATAGGAAGCTTTGTTTCAACTACTTTGTGACAACTGTTTAGGACAGAACATAAGATTTTTGAAGCATGTCTTATTATGTGAACTGTGATTGTTGAGTATGCTTTTAGGCCTTAAAAAAATAGTAACAGCTGTTGTACACATCCAGAAGTGGATCATAACAATGCTGAACCTGAAAAGCATGTAGACTGTGTTTCATGATTTCTTCTTCCTGTGCCTCTGGTCTCAGTGTAGAGTTCTTGGATAAATTCAATCTGACATTGCTATCCACCCTCTATTTTCTCCTGAAGTCTAGTTCATGTGAACTGCTGAAGTTCAGAAACACCCTACAGTTTTATGAGTTCAGAAATCTTAAAACTACTGTTAAATGCTTTATCTTTAACTCACCCAGAACTTTGCAACAGTAATGCAAAGATTCTTCAAATATTGAGTGATCAGAATCGAATTATCAGTTCTAAATGAGGCTGTGGCTGCTTTCCATCCCGTTTCACCACTGTGTTGCTTTGTCAGTGGCTGAAGACAGAAGAAGTTACCAGCATCCTTCTGTGATTAGAGTGGTGCTGTTAAGTAGGGTACTCCGAAACCCAGAAGTCCCCATTCATCTCTAAGGACTGTGTTTATGGGAAGGTTTCATTGGCTGTAGTGACTGCATACATTAATATTCTATTCCTTTAACTTTTTAGATGTGACACCAAAATAATGAACTCCATCTGTTAGTGGTGTGTGTGTGTGTGAGTGTGAGGGAGGCATGGAGCTAAATAGTAGAAATGAGGCAAAAACTGTCCCAGAGTATTTCTAAATGTTGAAAGAATTTAGAAAGAGAAAAATATTATTAAAGGATAAGTACGTACCCCAGTATCCTCAAGTGTCTGCAATGATATAAATTAACATACAATCAATTAAGAGAATCATAAATTGTTATATTTTATTTGGATTTTCTCTTCTTTAGATTCCCCATCACTGTGACACTGTGTAACATAAGAAAGTTTAAATAAAGTTTAAAATCAAAGTTCACTTAACTGTATAAAGCTATATCTCACAAGATTACATGAAGTCATGGAGTCATTTCTATCTGAAGTCCTGTTGCTCTCACTGTGTCATATCCCTCATTTAGGAGATCAGAGAAGATGACTGCTTTTATAGCAAAAGAAAACATGATAATGCCACCACAATTTACTTCTACTTTAGTTGATGGGGATGAAGGCTTCTTCTGTTATAAGAGGGAATTTTGAGAGCAAGACAGGGTTATTAACCTCACTGCTACTGGATGTGTGAAGCATGCCACCCTTCCCTGACACAACAGCTTTGACTACTTTTCCCATTTGGGATTCATCATTTTCAGCTGTCTTCTGTGCTGTGCAAGGGTCCTTCCACCCTACATGGTGATGTTGGGTATATCCTGGAAGCCTTGGCAAGGGAAACTAATTTCCTCCCAGTTGCCATAATGCTGCAAGGTAGCTGGGAGCCTGAGGGGCCACCAGGCTCTGTGCATGCTATGCTTGCAGCATTTCTGCCATGCTCCTGGCCTTGGCATATGCCATACCTGGGCCTTCTGGAAATGATTCATTTGTGGACTTGGTTTTGTTTTCTTCAAGGTTAGAAGTATAAATCTGTGCAATTTGTACTCTTTATGGATTTTGCTTTCTTTGCTTTTGCAATAATTTAGCTCAGGACATTTTGAGCAGTTGTTCTTCATGCTGTGCTGAACCAGGAACAAGTCAAAGGAAGGTAATGCTTCATTTATGGAAAATTGATTCTTTCTGCAAAATCTTTGTCATGCTTCTGTTCAGAACTTGCACTTAGCTGACCAGAATTCTTCATACACGCTAGTTTTAAGGAAACACCTTGAATATTCTGCTTCTAATTGGTAATCTCTTCTGGTATTTTTTGGAAGTCTACTCCTAACAGCTCATTTGTAGAGACCCTTACATTGTGCAGGTGGTTCTTTGAAACTGGAAGCAGGAAAACATTCAGATATGGTAGTTAGTGTGATAGGAATTAATTTCATTATGTCAAAAAATAAAACTTTGAAAAATAAATATAAGAGGCATACTTACAAGTTCACAAATTGATGAATTATTGATTATGCCTACCAATGCAGAAAACAAGGGTAAGGGAAAAGATTATTTGAAAAGCTGTATTAATTCAGAATGCATTATTATCAGGATACAAATACTTAATAGAAACACTAAAATATTTGAAAAAGGCAAGACAATAACACTGATTCTGATTAATCTTTCTGACAGTTGTTAAAACAGCTGCTATACATGAAAATGCATGTTTCTCCTGAAACGGTGTGTGGATATTTGACAGGAGAAGGCGTCTTAATGTTGGAACACAAAATACAGGAATATGGGAGTATAAAATTAATTAAAAGTGAGAAGAAGGTGGTTCTTTCTAAACAGGCATGCATGAGAACAAAATGCTTTTGAAGCATTCAGTCCCCAAAGACTTAGAATTTGGTTATGGAATAAGACATGCTATGAACATTTGAAAAGTGCACTCTGAAAGTGATTCAAGTCAGTGTGATGATGCCCACTCAGTAGTAAAATAATTGCAGGAGGGAAACTAAAACCATCCAAACAAAAATCATAACCTATTCTCATCTATTATTTGAAATAATTTACTAAATTTGCATAATCTCTCTTTTTTTAATTAAAAAAATTAAATGAACTATTTTGGGTGTATCTGACATGACTACATTTTAGTTCTATATTTTAACCAGAAATGTCATTTATAAGTAATATATTTGGAACAAATTCTTTTGTAAATCTTAAAGTGTTTCAAAATATGTCCATTTGCCTTCAATGGCTTTCTAAACAATCTCAAGTGAATTGATTTGAAAGCTTCTGAAAAGGAAAAGGCTTTATTTATTTTAGTCTGTATTTAATTTAATTCAGTTTAAGCAGAAACTGCTAGAGCATATGAGAGTTTTAAAGGTTTGAATATTATAACTCTGTACACATCTGTCTGGCACAGACACATCCAGTTATTATGCATAAAATCCATCTCTTAACTAATTAGCAGTCTCAACATGTCTCTGAAGTATAAATGAATTATTAAGTGTTGGCCCAGGAATGATGAGGAATTATTGAAGAGAATGAATTACTTCTTTAGCCATTATGGATGAGGATCAGAAAAAAAGGAAAGATATTTTTACATTAAAAAGGGGGGAGGGAATAAGAAAGGGAAAAGTATGGATTGGTTTGATTTGCTTGATTTCCAGCTTTAGATTTTATTCTTGTGTTTGAGCTATGCAAGGTTGTCTGCCATATTTTATGCTGATTTGGTCGTAGAAGCATGTTTTTCTCGATGTAATGCTGTACTCTGATATCAAACAACTATGAGCTTTTTATTAAATGTATGAAATGAAGAGCCAGACTACAGCAACAAAACAATGTCAGAAAAAATGGCAACTTTAAGGCTGGTATCTCACCAGAGGTCATTGTTAGGAGCCAATTCATCTTAAAGTGCGCACCGTCTTTGAAGTAATACCACCCGACGCCTGTGCCTATGCTACCAGCTCTAATCAAAAAGTGTAATCTTTTTGTCACCATGTATTTTGTGAAACAATCAATCTCAGTCTCTACAGATCCAGTCTTTGTGAAGAAACTGTGTTTCACCATCAATAAAGGGAGTTGTAAATCTGTTTCGAATGGCTGTTTGTCTAGGGCAAAGAAAAAAGTTCATCCTGTAAGATGTATCCATCCTGAAAAATCCATTGCAGAATACAAAGATGTGTTAGGAAGCATGATTTCAGTATTGTTACAATTTCAGATAAAGACTATATATTTTAAGATAAAGATTACCGGTATAAGTGGCACTGCATGTTTAGTACATACCCCTTTTTTACTGGATTTACTTGATTCTTCGTATTAATCTAGTCGTTTTATTCTTTTATTCATACCCTCTTTATTCTTCATTCTTGAGCTGTTTCTCAGTACTGCTTTTATGTATTAATAGCTTTAAGAGGAAGCACTGGAAAAAAAAAAAAGGTACAGTTCCTTTAAAGTGATGATTAATTCGTTGTACATCTGAAGAAATTCAGGGCAGTGATTTTTTTTTTTGTATCTTTTCTTACATATATAGTTAATCTCTGAGGATAAGCTAGAATTTTGCAGATATTTGAATGAAAATAATTTAGGAATATTGCTAAGGAAGAAAATACAATTTTATTTTCATACCAGTGTGAAAATTGTAGCTGATGGAATCAGTGGATAAATTGATCTTACTTTCAATAAGAACGCATTTTAGTTTATTTTTATTTCTGGCTAGTACCAACTCCTTTGGACACTGGTTTCTTTGAACCTTGTAAGTGCTTTGACTTTGACATCATCTGGTCTTCATGCTGTAACAAAAAATAGAATTAATTCAAATGCTTTTTCATTTTCTAATGCTCAAAATACGTTGTTTCCTCTCTTCAGAATATTTGTTCCCTCTTAACTCTGTGCCTGTATACAAGTCTGGGGTTTATGCATTTTTTTCCCTGTTGTAGAGTTAGGATTCAGCTTCACAGTTTTATTGTGTGGATAACATCTGTAGCTTTTAGAAAGTATTTACTGTTAATGCTGTATTTTCACATAGGGTACTTGGAATGAAATTAAAGCAGTCAAAAAATTAAGAAGCCCCCTACTTCTAAATGCAATAAAAAAGAAACAGAAGTCAAGATATTATCCTGAAATTTTCTTCTCTCATTTTGTCTGAAGACAGTGTTTTCTTAGTAAACCAAAATAGATATGCAGAGATTTCTATATTATTAGCCATTTCTATTTAGACTTTCATGTAAGCAGTATGTGAACTATGTGCTTGTTGCATTGAATGTGGATCAGCTAAGGGTAATAGGAAATCATCTTGAACTGGCGACTTGAAGAGAATTTTTGTCTCTTTCGTCTGATGATATTAGAGTTTTAGGGGGGTTTTGATATAAATCATAACCTTTTCAGCTTTTTTGGTGTAATTTTCATCTTACCTTGAAAGGGGAAAAAAGAAAAAAATCCATTCTAAAATATGTTTTAAAAACTCTTTAAAGGTACATGAGGCCTCTAAATAATAGTGTAGTAAATGTAAGTCACTGTTATTTCTGATCAGTTCTGTCATAATCTATTTGAATCAGTAGTATTCATCAAATACCATTTAATCAGCTAAACTGTTAGTTAAGAACATTTTCTTAAACAGAAATGCAGTATAGCTGTCAAAATCATCTTGCTGCTGAACTTAGCTTTGTAAAATTGAAATTTTTGATTGGCTAATATTTTTTGGCCCTTTTTTCCCATTTTCCTTTCTAATAAATCTAGAAAGTAGGTTAAAACTAATACAGTTTTCTCTCTTCTATTAGTTAAGTTAAAGACTCTGTACAATCTTTCTTCAAGGTCATGCAT